>KN887238.1:33308-82919 GCA_000934455.1 Apostichopus parvimensis | reverse complement strand
AGATATATATATTGGCCTATGTATATCTATATATATTGGCCTATGTATATCTATAGGCACATATCATAAAATGAATGTCTGCCATATGGAATTGAAATATGTAATCAATTATTAAAGATCAACACACTAGACAAAAAATCCACTTCTCTATCGGTTTCATCCTGCTTGGGGAAATAATGTGCAGGATACATTGGGGGCGCCTATGGATGCTTTCATAGCCTACAACATATCACTTGTGATCTGTATTTTCACTTTATCAGTTAATATCAAACCGAATAAGGAGTTATCATAATAAGTCCCACTCGTGGAGTATCTTTTGTGATCAACTAGCTTCTTTTAGATATCATTAATTGGATTCAAACTCCGTGGCCTTCCTCATTTTCTGTTAAATCATGTAAACATCGCAATATTGCGGAAATCGTCGTACATATTATACCACATATCTCGGTTTACCTGTTTTGCCTATAATTGGGTTGATTTGCCCGATGTGGGTCACAGGCCTAGTACATGTCTGCTATCAGATGTACCTAAGGGAATTCACATACATATATACACACGCACAAATACACACCAAAAACGTCGTCAGGGTACTGAGGCATCTTTCTCGAAAAACATGGAAAAATAACAAACAAGTTCAAGTTGCAAATCGTGAAAACAATATAGTGTTTCTAACCTCCAAGGCTATGAATAATTCATGACTGCTGGTGAGAAAAGTGCTCCTTATATTCACAAATGTCACCAGTTTTAATCAACTTTCATGTATGTGTGTGTATATATATACATACAACTACCGCACATAATATAGATTGAGTTGTCAATATAACCCAGAAGGTTTTTTTTTTTTGGAAGATGTTATCTCAAATACTGCACTCTGAAGAACGTGTTTTAAATCAGCGATAGGCCTACTTCAGTATTATGACGAGGTTCGCTAAGGGTGTTGTGAATTTCTTATCAAGACTTATCGAAAGAGACGATATGGCTGTTTCTGATCGAAAGGAAGGAGGTAACCAAACAGCATCCATGCATTTATAAGTATATGAACATAATTATTTACATCCATTTCGGAAATGGCACTTCTCGGGATATATGATATTCTCGGCATGATATTGGCATGATACCAACCAGATGTACACTTTTGCCTGCAGAGTACCAAGTATTTCCGAATAGTTTTTTCCCCATCCATAACCTTTTGAAGTCGTCACCAGTCACACATCATGTTCGACCCCATCGCATCTCCTGTGCTGATCATTGCTTTTGTAGGTGATTCTACGTCGCGGCCCACAATACCCGTCAGCCCCACTTTTCAAGATTTTAAGCCCATTATTTGTTGAGAGTTTGAAAATATTTCTCGTGAATAAATTCACTTCAAAACATAGCCATCATAATTATGCACAAAATTTCATCTATGGACAACCAATATAGAAAAACCTCCTACATCCCTAACAGACGGGTCGAAATTGCACGAGTAGAGGGAAGTATGATGAAGAATGTTGGTCAGGGAATTTTGTAAAATTCAGACACTTAATTTATTGATGTACAAATATTAAAATCTCTTATAACGGATACTATAAAACTACGTTGAAGGAATTGAAAAAAATACCAGATATTTCCGAAACCGAACACTACACACATAGACGTATAGGAGGCAAATATTTTTGTGAAAATTCGGCCAATATTCCTTTGGCATTTAGAGATATCTCAAACTCTCGTTCATGATATTTTAGATGAAATGCGAAAAGTTGCAGCTCCCGTAATGTATCATATGAGAGACCGCCCAGATTTAGGACTGAATAACTTCCCTTCACCTCCCTCTTCTTCAAGAGAGACTAAACAACAATAATGATTGCTCTTAGCAAAAGCAGGATAACATTTGTCGACATTCAACTTAAATTCAATTCCGTGAATGATCTCACGTCTGTTGTTCTCAAAGGTTTATATAAAAATCGATTAAAACAACCATAGACATAGACGGGGGTTGCTTGAAAAAGTTAAAATAGACATTTTTAAAACGACAAAGAAAGCTAGAAATGTGATTTATAACAATTAAATTGATACATTAGTGCAGGCTGCACGTCCACAGTGTTGTTATGATCTCAAACCCCTTTTCAGTCAATGTGTTGGTCGTACGATATGAACTGTGAATTTGTTTCTTTGCTCTTTAAAAACCCAAATATACTACTTGAAGAGACAATTATATAGCACTAGCATTGACTGACTCGCGACGAACTGCATGTGTTATTGAACTTACGGGATTTAATTGCATACGTCACAATTAAGTCTGGCAGCCGGCCAAGGCGATGATGTCACTTTTACGTGTTTAGATTAAGAAATAACACTTACACGCGCATACCGCAAGTAGCATATAAGATCATTTGAAGGATGGATTTGAAAAATATATAAATAAAGAAGTTGTCCTCGACAAACGAATACACATTAACTTAGCGACTGATAGCTTAGTTACCCAGGATTTGAATTAGTCGGAACGAGTTTTAAGAAGAAAGCCTCATCAATAAAATAAAGTAAAAGAAGAAGCATAAGTTTCTTTGTGTAATTGCTTACTTAATGATTATTTTAAACATTCTTAATGCATCAGCACTGCTGTAAATTAGATGGCTAAGCCAGATATACATGGGCCCAGTTTGCACAATTGCAGACCGATCAGACTTACTTATAGACTGATAAAATTCAATTTGATTCATTTGGACTAGACTTAGGCATGACATCTTCTGTGCATCCAGTGTTGACAAATATGATACGCATCATAACTGATGAACCTGACTGTGGAAATTAAAATAATAATATTCGATTTATTTAGCGCTTTATACCAGCGATAGGTTTCAAAGTGCTTTACAGACGTTATATATTACCCCTGGTCAATGATAACCTGTACCCATTTAACCCCTCCGGGGTGGAGAGAGGCAATTGCGATAAAGCATCTTGTCCAAGGACACAACGTAATGAACTAGGCAGGAATCGAACCAGCAATCCTTGGATCTTAAGTTCGACACCCTAGCCAATTGGTCATCACCGTGACTCTCGAAATCAGGTAGTATGTCAAGCCGTTTTATTTTTTATTCATGAATTGAAGATATCCCTTTTTATTTAAAGATATCTGTAATTCTTTTACTTGAATTCACCATAATTTAAGATACATATATTTTTGTTTTAATAAATCTACGAGTAAATAAGTTAAATTAAATAAAGGATCACCTAATTAGGTTTCATATCAATATATCTCGTATTACATTTTTCAATTTTCTGTTAATGAAGCTACAAATATCTTTAAACATAACGTCAGATATTCTTAAAGATGACATTATTTAGCCTACAGATATCTTCAAATGAATTAAACATATCTTATACTTTGATGTCACATATCCACACATATGACGTCAGATATCCACAATTGTGCAGGGGGATGGGAAGTTCTAACCACTGATCTCTACACTAACGTTAGTGTAGAGATCAGTGGTTGTAACCCAACTTTACCAGCATATTGGCTAAACTATACACAGATCGTTTGTTCTTTTCCGGCAGTAGTATTGACAATGCTGTAGCACAGTAATGGAGGGTCAGAATGAACGCAACAACTGACGTCATCTTTGTAGATAAATGACGCCATACCCGAAGATATCTTTAATTTAGTTACATATATCTTTAATGTATTTATAAACGTCTTTCAATTTATTTACAGATATATTTAGAATGCAATTGAAGATATTTCTTATTCATTTAACGATATGAAGAATTCAAATCACAGATATCTCTAATTTGAAATTTCACACAAATTAAAGATATCTGAAATGATTTTAAAGATAACTGGAAATAATTAGCGATATCTAAATGTAATTGCTGATATCTGTTAATAAATAAAAAATATCTGTAATGAATTAAAGACATCTGTGAACGAAATACAGACAGGGTATCGCTAAATATTTACAGATATCTTCAATTCATGAATAAAACGTGAAATGGATTGCCTGAAGGGAGCTCCATTTTACTGAAAACTTCTAGGTTGAGTTCGCTATATTCGATGTCAGTTTAGAAGAAAAGAGGAATCGGTTTGGAATATGTGGATTATGAAAAAAAGTTGTTGTTGAACTCGATCGGTCTCATTGCGCATATAGTTTTCTCTTTTACCAATTTCTATTTTACCACTTACGCCTAACAGTCATCGTCCGTTCAGCATAATTTCCTAGGTTCACCTCCTCTTCCCCTCCCCCAGAAAAAAAATACAGATAAAAGTAAGATTATTTCCCCCGCTGCAATAGGTGTTATTTCTGCGTCACAGGCTGTCTAGCCACTTCTAGAAAAAGAAATAATTAACTTCCCTTTATGTCATTACTACATAGCGCACCCTTTCACCATTCGCTCAGCTGGCATCACAGAAATTGTTGTAGCTGCCAGGTGTTACTTCTGTAAAGGCTGTTCCATTCAGGTTACCTGGGAGATACTGTATACAGCCAGCTGTGAGTAATTTGGATTACCGCACGTCAGCCTACTAGTAGCATACTGTCGTCTGCTTCGCTATCACCAAAGACTATGGCCATCAGCAGACACTGTATGCATGCGCCATAACTAGCGTCGATGGCTACCAGGGCTACACAGTGTTGTTGGTTGCTAGTGTGATCGCTGTAGTTTAGGCTTTGAGAACTTGGCTCAATCGATCTGAGAAAGGCTTCATCATTAAATAACTTTTTATTATTTAATATTACCTGGAATCAATGCTACAAAGGTAAATTAATACTTCTTTGAAGAGGAAAATATTTGATATCCTAACTTAGGAATCCAAGCTTAGGCCTAGGCCTAACTTATTCTACTAAGTTCTAGCTCAAGAGTCAAGGCCTACAATGTAATGTATTGTAAGGTAAAGTTAGGGCTAACATATGACCGACTGCAAATGAGCCTAGCCTAACAACTCAGGTAGAATGAAGCCTTAATTTATGCCTAAAGGTAATACACTATGTAGGCTACTGTAGGGTTTCGAACCAAAAATGTACATGGGCCAAACACAGCTGCAAATCAATGCCATTTTTTTTGCTGTAGTTGGTTGTAAATCTAATATATTTTCAGATTTTTATTCTGAATTTCCTTTATTCTGTTATAAACAAGGATATCTAGAATATTTCTAATGCTAAGTCATCAGTGTGAGACAAAGGGGGGGGGGCCTGAATATTTAGTTGCGAAATTATTGCCCTTGTTAGCCGAAATATCACATGTCTAGATTCCTGTTGCGTCAGATCATGTATTTGTATCAAATTTCATACTCTGGCAGTATATTTATCTTTAATTTACAAAGAGATTGTGAATGCACATGTGTCACAAATTTATTTCTGAGAAAAATTTGAGCAACTCCTCCTAATGTATAATTGTATGTCCAATCATCTTCAGCCCATCACTAATGTTAGTACTGTATCACTTGGTAGTTCGTCCTAATGCAGGCCACAACTAGACACATTTTTTTCATGCAAAATTAATGTTGTTAAACTTATTTCCATTCATTCGTGGAGAAATTAGTCGTCTGATGTTGGATTTGAATCATACATCAATTTAATCACAAGTACGAGTAGGACAGTTTCTTGCTTTATACTTAAAGGCATTGAAGACTCTGCGCTCTGAAAAAATTAACTTTCCGTTGCTTGCAAATGACGTTTTCTTCTTGTCGCTACAAAATGCAGACAGTATTGAAACTGTGAACTGCTTTGGCGTTTGACCACCATCTGGCAGCTTTTTCAGCTCATATCTCAAGAAATCCAACTTTAATTGAGCTGTGATTTTGCTTTCCTTTAGACAAAGTTTGATAGATTATTCAAGGTTTGTTATAGGTATCACATATGTGATTGTTGGTATAAAGGATAAGTATATTTCTTTCTTGATTGACTGAGATTTTGACCAAAACATGTTGTTGGTTCGCATTACCTGTTCTGTTGCATTAAATACCTATCCTGCTATGGTAGGCTAACTGAGAGCATACCAGGACAGATTGGCAAAATTTTTTATGATATAACCCACTGCCATTGAAAATGTTTCTGCTGTTAGCTGGAAAATTCAATTTCTTTATCTTTTCTTCAACCCTATTTTTATCTTTCAATTAGTGTAAGAATTATTAAGTTCAGACTTGCATGAAATATGGGCCTAGATGCCTAAACTTGTTTATTTAAGTGAATCCCAAGGGTAAGGAAGCAAAAAAACAACAGACGCTGATTTGAAACCCTATCTGTGTGATGATTGTTGATGAGCATTGGCTTACACCAAGCCTACCCTTTTTGATGTTGAGAGAATTAAGAGACAGGTATGTAATTGTAGCACCCATTCCTGCTTCTGGACCTGCCTCTTAACGTCCCAATGTCATGAATGAGAGTTTCTCAAACACTGAGGGAGGTAAAGGTACCCCATTTATCATCACTGTGGTGCAGCTACTATGAGGAACCAAGTTGTTCCGAAACCATTGAAAGAACAGTTCTAATTAAACCCCAGCACTCATTTTGCAACCGGAGATACCAGTAACACTTCTAGGCAGGAATTATGAATAGGTCAAGGAATCTTAGGACTTTTCAGCAAGCCAGGCTGGACACGACAAGCGAGGAACTCATTGCTCATAATCTCTATAGGGTTATGGTGACGGACATTTGTGATTGTCTATTACCAAGTAGAAGCATGAATAACTGGAGAAGATCCCACAGAAACTGTGCATGTACGTTTGCCAATTAATATTAAAAGACACTGGTTCGAATCTGAAAGAAATAATATGGGATATTGCTAAGAACCACCTGGAAGTGCAGAAACAAATATCTGACATTGACCATTCTCACTGCAGAAGAGAGGGCACTACCAGTTGTGTTTGCACATTTACTGTACACTTCACTTCTTATACTGCCAGAGGCATTTTCATCTAAGAGGTGCAAATTTAAAGGCTTGCACCTTGTTTTCAATGAGACACCTTAGCAGAAAGCTCTTAACCAAGATCTACTGACGAAAGCTAAAAATCAAGAATTTTATATGTTCTGATGGCAAAATTCTCATCCAAGTGCAAAATGCATGGTAAAGAATACACAACTGATGTATGAGGCTGAAAGATCTAATTAGGCAGTGTTAATCTCAAAGTTTCAATTTCTGATTTAAGTAGTTTGTTTCTGTCTTTCTTTTCCTTCTTTTTTTCATCTTTACATTTAGAAAATGTTTCAATACAAAAATGTAATTAATATTCTTCAGAAGAAACTTCAAATAATTGTGGTATATCTGGAAAAGTCCATTATCTACAGACATCTACTTGCTTGACAAACTGCAGTGCAGTTCTCAATATTCAAATATCTACACTTGGGTTCTAGAGGGAGCATTTCTTTTGGCCCCTTACTGTTTCTTGCCTATGTAAATGACTTAATAGTGCAGTTTCAAGTTTTTCTGCTTGTCTCTATGCCAATGTCACAAGCATTTCATATCCAATAAGAATTTTGATAAATGAATAGTTAAAGCTGTTAGATCTATGAAGGAAATAAAAGATTGGTTTGATTGTAATGAACTTTTGCCAGTAAGACAAATTTAATCTTTCTTGGTAATTCTAAGCACCATCCCTATCATCAAAGCTTTGCTATCCAGGTTATAGAAATTGTCAAGACTATCAAAAAAATGCTTATGCCTAACCACTGACAAGAAAATATTGTGGAAACAAAGTGTCAATGATTTATATAACTCCCTACTCAAGTTTATTGGTGTTTGCTATCACATTAGGGACATTCTTTCAAGTGATAATACTGCTATCCAGGTTCACTATTCATATATTTGTTTGTGCGAATGAGGTCTATGATGCAGCCAATACTGATACTGTAAAACTACTCCAAACCTTGCAAAATTTATTGCTGAGTTTCTTAATACCAGCAAACCTAAACGACATACAACAGACCAGCTTTATGTAATGTTTGTGATGAAAGAATGTTTTCTTGACTTGGTTGTCCTTTGTATCTAAGATTTGTTTTTATTTTAGCCAAAGGAATTCATTGTTAAATATTATTTCCTTTTTCTGTGGTTGTTTTCAAATTGTGTATTGTGTGTAGTTCACATGTGTCTATGAGAGTAAATTACCAAATTAGCAAACAAGGGAAAACAATATTTTTTAGACAAAATCATATTTCTTTTAATAGTTGTCTGGGGACAGTTAATTATCTCAAAAACCTGTATCAGTCATTACTGAATATAGTGTTTAATGGATCAAATTTTCCTCTCCTTTAGGTCTGAAACAGTTATATTCAACAAATGAAATACCCTGGTTCTGTGTTGGCCAAATAAATCTCCATTGTAGTCCACTGTTAAATTGTTAATTAACACATCTATAGATACTTTTTGTTACATGTACCATACTTAAATTTTCAATAACATTTCAACAATCTTTGCTTTTATTTCACTCATCGCAAATTTCAATAAGGTTGTGTGGTTGTAATTTGTATCCTCCTTGTGTCAAATATGAGAGCAGTCTTTAGGTTGTGCATATGCATAGTGAGGAATTACTGTACACACAGTATATATATGGTACATATATGTCAGCGTAGCATATAGCCTCACATTGTGATACTATCACTTTGATATGTTACCTCATTCTCTCTTCCAATGAACTATGTACTAATTTAGACTGAAGGCTATATAAATTAATTAACCAGGTCTTGTTGGCCTCATTAAAATGTCTCATTTTGAATTTGTGCCCTACAGTAAGATAAATGACTCTTCACTCATGTCACAACTAGTATGCAGAATACTCACAGTATCGATATTAAGTTGACTTACTATACTATCACATATGATGGCCATTATTGTAGCCTTAAAGGATAACTCTTGGCAGAATTTTAGTTCTGATATATATCGCAGTTCACGATGAAAGGAAGATTTTGAGTGCTAGCAATATTTCTATTGTTGTTCTCGCTTTCAATAGATTCAGTGATAAAGTTTGCTGAAATCTCAGGAATACTCCTTTAAGGCTCAATTGATGATTGTGTTTGTTCCTCAGTATAGGCATAATTGTTAGTATTTGTTAATTATTATAGTCATTCTAATGACTCAACTGAACATTCTGTAGATATTGAACTATAGAGTACCCTTGAATGACATTGTAGCACATTGGTCCTTAAAAAATTTAAAGTGCAATGGAAATATATGTGTTATTTGATGTCTTATATAGTAACTAATTGTTTTCATATTGAGTTTTATGTTGCATTCAGTGAACTGACTGCATTTGTCTGTGGTGTCAGACTGAGAAATCCAGCCACTTTAACTGAATCAGCCTTAGATGTATAAGGGTAACTTCTCAAAACTGAAACCTGGTGTCAAACTAAAACTCAGAGTGTTTTTAACATACATGTACCATAAGAGTACAACGTATCAAAATTAATTGGTGTTTGAAGTCATTCTTCATTAGGGAAGCAAAACCATAAACCATAGGTACAGCATGTGAAAGATCTCATGGAAGGGAATAGCAGTTGCCATAATATTTTAAATCCTTCATGTGTGCTATATATTAATAAGTAGTATTACTACTAGTATTACTATAAGTAGTAATATGTACTAACAATTGGTTATTCACTTAGATGCTTCTTGAAGACAATTCTTCAAGTTACATTTTGAATTGACAAGTAATGATTCACGTAATAAATAATACCAATGAATGAAGTTTTCATCTTGGTATTGATCCTAATATTAGTTATTAACTTCTTTCAGTATTATTCTTCTTCACCAGTGCGATGTTGGCAAGTAGAATGAATAAGTAAAAAATAATTGCTTCATGCATATGGAGTGGAGTGTGTTTTATTGTCTTGAAAACGTTTGTGCTGGTGCAATCTGTGAGTGGAATGAATATAATAACAAAATATTGACTCATCCACAGATGTGTGGAATGGATATATGTGTATCTCGGTGGAGATTAAATAGTACTTCACATCAGCGTCTTTCATCAGTATTGGAGAGAAAATTTGTGATCCAAAAACGTTTGGAATATTATATCTTTGCACTGTAAAGTATGTACATGCCCTCCATGCAGGCTATGGATTGTTTGGATAAAACAATGTTTTCCCTGTTTTGCCTTAATGTTCTTTTGCATCAAACCCAAATGGTGCTTCTAAAAAGATGTTAGTAAAACCCTTTTAGTAGAGGCATTTTGATTTGTTGTGGTTACTGTAGATACAGTACCTTATTGGCAAGTGAGACAGGCAGAAGTGGGGGTGGGGGGCAGGGACAGAATATGGTAGAAAATTAAAGCTGCCAGCTACATCAGAAAGTTATATTGTCATCCAGTGCTGCTTTAATATATACAATAAAGGGTGAAACCTAAAAAAGTGTGACCAGTTTGTAATCATATATTCCTACTAGTGTTTGATATAGAAAGTAGTTTTGCAAATGAACACAACGTTAGAAGGAGAATGCAATGAATATACTTGTGCATATGATTTTCATGTACTCCTTATTAACATCATAGCAACTTGCGATGCTAGGATCACAACACAACCAGGGGAGGCAGAAAACATAGCTATAGCCAAAACGGGAATAAACTTAAAAGATGCGACACACTGTACGCCTACATATATTGATACATAATTAGAGATCATTAATAAGTATTATTTGAACTTTTCAATAAAATTGTCAGAAATGACAACCCAAAGGCAAACGTTTACATTAAACATATGTCAAATCATTTAACATCTCTAGCATCCCATTATGACAAACACTGTACAGTGGGTACAGTTCTGTTACTGCAACTGAGATGTTCCTAACAAATTATCCATCTTTCAGACGAAAGGAATTCAACCTATATATGGTATGACATATTTATTATAACAATAGAAATGCCGTATAACTTCTTAAAATTATGAAAACAGGTTTAAAATATTGTTTGCAGGGCATTGATAAAGATCAAACAGAAAAGCTATCTAAAAGATACAAGGATTATTAATATTACAATAAAAGGTGTAGTATTAGATAGAAGCTTGTTTGAATTACAAACTTGTTTCTATGTTGCAACCACATGAAGGTTTTATACATAAAAAAATACCACAAAATTAAGTCACTTTTGTTCTCCTATATAGTTGCTGACCTTTGGAAAAGCTAAAAGCTTCGCCTTATTCTAAATAAATTGAATAATTGAAGAAATGGATCATGAAATTGATCCTGTTTCTGGCTAGAAGGTCAGACAATTACAGTTTTTGTAAGCTTTTGAGTCATTCTGAATTGAAGGCAGAGAGGATTTAACAGGATTTGATGGCATTGCTTTGAAGGATCACCTGCAAAAGCAGGTAGCTTCAGTGGCTTCCAAGAAAAAACATTAACTTGGTATTACTCGGATATTTTGAATTATGTTGGGTTTTCCCCCTCGCTTCTCTAGTTGCTCCGTTTACAATGTAAAGGTATTGATGGATAGAAGGGATTGCCAAGGGAGGGGCAAAACTGAAGGTAAACTATCAGAGCCGTAGATACGGCATTGCAAACTATCTAAGCGTAGCGCCACCATGATTGGCGCGAAGCGTACAAGAAAATTTTGGCTGAAAATGCCTCCCAGATCGCTGGAAATGGCACTTCCCAGGCCTTGTTAGTTGCATCTTAGCATTTTCTCTTTTGAAATTATGCGATATCATAAAAACAAAATTTTTTAAAAATATGCTCAAGGGGGGCGGCTGCCCCCTTCGCCCCCCCCCTTGGCTATGCGCCTGACTATATGAGGTGTCTAATAACATATAGGTCTTATCTTATGATGACATATTGACTGGTTCATATCATGATTTACTGGTCCTTTTGGAGGAATCTCAGATTGGGTAGTCTTCTGCATTTTCCCTCTTGACATTTTTATTGGCATTGTGAAGTACCATCTGAAAATAACAGAGACTTGAAGGTGCATATACCTTCCAGTTCAAGTGATTCATGTCAGCAGTAATAGTAATTATGTAAAGGGTGAATACTTTGATGGAATTTGTTAGTATTGTAATTCACCATTTTATCTATCCTATAGAAAGTACATTGCCATGAACACAGGAACATACTTTCTAGGCATGCATCCTTCTAATAACATTTGCGGATATTTCATAGCAAGGAAGTGGATAATTGGGTGTTATAATTCAGTCAAAATACAGACAGTGCATTGCATTGCACCTATGATTAACACGCATAGTTATGCCTGTTTATTCAATATAAAGTTCTTGTACAACAAATACTGCCCAAGGACTCTTGCTGCAATTTTAAATTTTAGTGTCATAATTTTTAAGAGCACAAATGTTTTAATAGCTCAATTTAGCATTATTTTTTTTATTTAGCATTAGAGCAGATCGCAAGTCTGCAAGGTTGTTGCATACATGGTAAAAGGGAAAACATAAATTGCAATAGTCTCTCAAATTACATTAACAATTTGATTTCATTTCTGGAAGAATTTTCCCTGATAGCTTTCAGATGACGTACGTTGTGTTCCAAACTACAGTATGATATAGAATATTCAGTGCTGTTTACGTAAAGTTACAGAACGAGTGGTATTTTGAATTTTCTAACCTCATTGGTCTTTTTTTGACATTTATCTAACATTTTGTATGGTATGATATTTGGGAGTCTAGAGGCATGGGGGAGGGGGTGGGTGACGAGTTGAGAGAATGGTGAAGGGAGATGTTGGGAGAATAGTAGAGGGGAGGTTGGAAGAATGGTGGAGGGGGTCTTAAACTCTTAAACAATAATCTGTAGAACATAGGATCAAGACACAATTATGTATACAAATTTAAAGTCTTATGTCTTCTCTCGGAACTAACTTATTAAGGAATGTTATTAATCATATAATGTTCTTATTACTCTTTACAGGCCTAACTGCTGAGGAGGAAAACTTTGGAGAGTATCATTCATTTCAGTCATGATGGATTGATATCACTATTTCATAAATCTTCTAATGATCAGCTTATGATCTCTCTCTAAAGATGGGTTGTGCTGGCTCCACCCAAACTCGCCCTGAGATGGGCAAATCTGAACGAAGTAAGTAGCAGCTACTTGATTAACTCATTTCTTGAATCTGTGTTATGGAAAACTTTGAAATGTTTTATAAGAAATTAATCTTCTTACAAGTTATAGGCAATGGTATATAATTCTTGAAAACTGTAAAAAGCCTATGTGTCACTTGAGCATCTATTTGTAAGTTACCCTGTAGTGTAGGTAGTCCTATAGTCCTATAACAACATTCCTGATTAGGTCTCACTATAGCGCTCATTGTTAAAACTGTCATGTTTGCCATCAACAGTGCCACTGTTGAAGTCCATTCTGATTTGTGCACATTCCACTATAAACCTAAATCATCTCATTAAATGACAATTTATAGCAATTTTTGTTGGTTTCCACCCTTAATCAAAGAAAGCCTTGAGCAACCTGAGAAATGTGTACATCTAAAAACAAAACCAACTGGGAGCATATGCATGCACATGGTCATACTTTGACATATAGATGTCATGTACTTTGATATTTGGACTATGACTTGTCTAAACATTTTACTCTCAACAGGAACAATTTATTCTCCACAATCCCTAATATGAAACCTAGTCTGTAACTAATTCAAGCAACAGTTGCAGCCATGTATTCTGTGTATGTACATGTGTGGGTGATGCCTTGGTTTATAAACGGGGTAACTCAAAATGTATATATATGGTGGATGAATGTCATACTTGTTATGTGAGTGCATCTTAGTGATTAATGGAAACATATTGAAATTGGTGGATGTCAAAGGTCATTTGAGGTCAGTAGAGATCAACATGATGACTCGATCTAAAAGGTAAAGCTTGGATGAAGTATCTGCATGGTATGTGGATCCAGGTCATTCGTAAAAAGAACTGTATTGTTCTCTGTGGAGGTTGAAGGTCAGTTGAGGTCAATAGAGGTCCAAGTCTGAAAACTTTGTAAACATGAATACTCCAAAAGATGAACTTCATGCTCGGTGTGTGGATCCATCTTTGAGTACAAGAACCCTAATATTTGCTATTGAAGTAAAATGTCATTTGAGGTCAATATATGTCAAATTGTGATACTGTTGTAATCACAATAGCTCCAAAAGTAAAACATGAATGAAATTCACACTTGGTTTGTGGTCCACCTAATTAACTTTAAGATCTGTCTGTGCACAGTGTACATTAAATGTTCTCATATATTGTCAAATCTGGCAAGTAATCATTGTGCCTGTTGGCTATCTTTAACGTGGTGTTACAAAGACACTTCAGGAGCCATTGTAGTTTATCTCAATTATTCAATAACAAGATATGTTTAGGTCAAAATTATCGGTTCTCTGGGCTGTGAACTTGATGAAGCTCCAACTTAACAAGCTGTTATATTTTACTTCTGCTTCTTGTTTCTTTGGGAGATGGGGAGAAGGGAAGGAGGAGGGAGGAAGATGTTTTCAAGGCAAAGGTCACCGTCTTGGATTGCATAATCTTGAAATAGATGAGCATATCTTTTTATGATGACAGTTAAGTAGCTTACAATGGATACATGTTATGAATTGTTGCTTTTTATCCAAACGTAAATACTCTCTGAATCTGTCTGTCAGTTCAGAACCACACTTCTGCAGTTAAATTCATATATGCAGCAGCAAACATATTAATGGATTCTCTATTCCATCATGCTTTAATGGGAAGGAAACACGTCAATCTTCTCTCTGATTTGAGAATATGATTGATCATGCATGTATCAGTGTGTATAAAGAATGACCCCTTTGTCACCATTACTAATTCTGATGCAAAAGGGTAACAGTGTGTTTTATGTTCATTTAATATTAAAATATTACTAAGTAATACTGAGAGCCCTGGACATGCCTGCATGGTAATTACTATGTAATAGTCAGTAGGAAAGACAGTAGTCCTGTTTTACAACCAGATTTTTTTTTTTAAATCAAAACTTCATAGAACGTACTTGAATTCATGCAGTTAATCATGACTTGTGACATTGTGTCATGTAAACAGCATAGCATCTGTATAGACTATACTACTGCATGTAAAGCTAGATAATATTTATACAAACCTGGGCATAAGTTTCTCTTTTTGACTCTTGAGAGAAGGTAGAGGTACAGTAGTTATATGGTTATTACATGATAAGAAGGAAAAGTCCTCCAGGATAGTTTGTTTTAGGTGTTTATGTATTTTCTCACATTGTAAAAATAATACATGGATATAATGGTAGCTTCAAGGTGATTGGAGCAGTACTATAGCGTGAAATGAAATATGAATTATGAAATTTTGATGTACAGAGGTGATGCGCATAGCTGTACAGCATTCTCCCCTTGCTTAATGTTCTTTATAGCTTGGATGTTTTTGAAGCTGTTGAATCCAAACTCCGGGCAAAATATAGAATAATAATAATAAGACATTGGATTTATATAGCCCCACATAAGAAACAAAGAATTAGCTGCTCTAGGCGCTTAGCAACAAGCCAATCGCAATCAAAAGAACAGGTAAAAGAATGAGTCTTCAGGTTGAACCTGGTCAATGATCAGACTGACCGTCAAGTTTCATGTGAATCAAATAATAAATTGAATTAAATATCAACATTTTGAAGCATTCCAATTTACAGTAATTAATGATGTTAAAAGAGTCTGGATGACAAAATATTGAGGACAGGAATGGAATGAATGATAGAGGCTATAATTGCTCATTATTCTTTCATTCTGTGAAAAAAGAACTGTGGGAGGATGTCTCCATCAATCTGATTGATTGCAATCCTATAATAATACCTGTTGCCTTGGTAATTAAGTTGCCAACCAAACACACAAAAAAGATCTGCTTTAAGTTATATAGAACCAAATCTATGATCTCTGGAAAATGAAAATGAGCCAAAAGAAAGAAGAAGAAGAAGAAAAAGAGGGAGAAGAAAAAGTGAACATTAATGATTAAAGTTTACTGATCTGTTGTAAATTGTTTTAAATTTTAGTGAAGCAAAATTGACCTGACTCATTTCGAACTGTTCATTCATCATCATGTTTAAATTAAATCTACATCAGGTATGTATATAGACTATTGTAAACATCAAATTGACCATAATTCCCTGTTGAATTAAGTACTGAAGGTTTACATATATTCAGAGCACATAACTGATTGTTATCTTTCATGTGATGTCCCAAATTAACATTAAATCAAGATTAAATATGAAATTACTTTTTTTTTTTTCAATTTCTCTCTCAAAGGATGAGATATGTTGTTGTTCAAGTTTTTCTCATCTTACAATTACTATGAAGAGTTGAAGACTGAAATATTTATGTTGAAGCACCACAGAGGATTTAAATTAACATGTACAAACATTTGATTCCTCCAAAAAAGTGAGCAAATTTTCTTGGAAAGATATGAATTAGTGTTCAGTCTATCCAAACCAGAAACAACTACATAGAGTTGGGTTGATATGTTTATAGTTCTAAAAACTGTTTTAATCTCTGTGAATTCTACTGTCTTCTTGGTTTTTCAACAGCTTACAATTAATTTAATTCAAGTGTTTGTGTGATAAATGACTTGCAATTTAGCAATTTAATGAGACTGGTGAGTGGAAAGGTGTGGTTCCTTGCCAAAGTTTTAATGAAAATGTCAAAATAGGAAGGCTTTTCCTTAGTTTTTCTTGTATAGCATGTTTCACTTTAATACAAATTTTAAACTGTTTATGAGTATTACAGTACAATACATTCTTTGAAACAATGCACAGTTGTTTCTTTATATATTTTTTTAATTCTTATTCTTATGTACTCAATACAATGTGCTGCATCTTTTCTACTCCAAACATGAAACGAGAACTAAAAATATAGACCTGTATAATATTTAATTTTCATATTTGAAATATATAAATTAAATGCAAGTAGTTATTTCAACAGTTGAATTCTACCCTCCAGATACCATGCACCTCGCATATATGGAGTTAAGTTATAATTCATATTTTCAAAGAGTAGGCCAATAAATTCAAGAAATATATAGTACCTGATGCCTACCATGAAATTTTGAGTATTGATAAATTATCCAATTTCCAACTACTGTACAAATTTTAATGATGCAGCTGGATCTTGAACAGTCCTCCCCCCTTAATATGTCGCTATAGTGGCTGTTGTTTTCTTCAATAACAGCAATTAAATATACTTATGCTGGCACTGCCAGGTTGTGTTAATATTGATTTAAAGACTCAACAAAGATATCTTGAGTATTTTGAAATTTGTAAGTTAGGAAATGTCTGCTATTATTTGTCTTCTAGATAGATACAATTATATTTTAATTTATTTTTGTTTTTTTGGATACTTACAGTATAGTCTACTGCTGTAGGATGCCTGAGGCAGGCGAATAAATTTGTGGCTGAAATTGAATTTAAAGTGAAATTAGTCTGTTGATTGTTGTAATTAAAGCTGACATGATAACTGTAAATGTATTGAAACCTACGTCATAGAGATGCTCAAATGGCAAACAATTTCACGAAATAGGTAAGCATAATTTGACAGAGTTTAAAATATCATGGTTTAAGTTTTCATATAAAATCCTGAAGTCTTGCCCAAAACTTAGCATTGACATCACAGAGCCACTAGTGATTAAATTTTAATGTTTTTCCTCATTCATTAATACTCTGTTGATTTTCTTTGATAGGGGTAGCACTTACATATATAGTATTGCTACATTGATGAAATTTCTAACATTACTTTATACTGAGCAGGTAAATCATTCCTCTCTTAACTGTCTCTTCTTACATCAATATTTTTGCACTACGCCCCAATGACCCCTCTCAAGGTCTTTATCCCCTTCCAAATCTATCTTTCCAACACTTATGACACGTTTTCCCGCTGGCATTTTCATCCAACCGAATTTGCTTCCTTTTTCATCTGAGTGAGGGTTTTCTGAAGTCTGAATATATCTACCTCCTTCATTTCACTTACAAGGAGCAATACATATTAAAAGAAACCTTGAAATTTTGTGTGTTTTCGCATGTAGTTTAAGACCCTTTTGCCCCTTTAATATCGCACATTTCTACTTTAACTTGACCTTGATATATTTGGTATTTTGACAACCTCTATAACTGTTAGCATGGGTTGGACAAATAAACAAAATTTGGTTGTATGAAAAGATCATTGTGTAACATTGTGAACGTCTGAGAGTATTTACAGTAAATAAGTCTTTCAAAATGCATCTTTTTAGGTCTGTATAGAAATATTTAACTCTCTTAGATGATCAGAAAAAAACAACAATCAGACCCATGATGAGTTAACTTGCCTGATGTGATTTCCTCAATATTTTTACTTGATTGTATCTGCAAGGACTGACTTAACATGGAAATCAATTCTTTTTGTTTGTTGTAATTTCCATAGGTTTGAAGGCTGCGTTGTTGATCCAAAGGTGGTATCGACGTTATCAAGCCAGACTAGAGGCTCGAAGGAGATGTACTTGGAGTATTTTTCAAAGTATTGAATATGCTGGAGAACAAGATCAACTCAAGGTGAGATCAGCTTGAATTGCTGGAAAGGTTTGAAGAAATTGAAGTGACGGATGTTGTGCCCTAATAACAGCAGTTAAGTCGATGAATTGTCTCATATAGACCTACATCATACTTGTGACAATGTTATTACCCTAGATATTAAAGCTCTTTCAACTGACTAGCAATCCATATTTAACAATTGCCTGGAAAGTAGGTGAACCTACATTCATGTAAAATGAGTTTACGCTCTAGAAACTGTAAAGCCTCAATCTGTTTTAACTTTATTATAACACACAGCCTTCCCTTTGTTCCAGATGCTTTCTCTCAAAGAACCTTTGATCTTGTAGAAACAGTGTCAGAGAATTGAGTACTTAAAAATGAAAAACAAATATATACAAGGTGACATTTCACAGGCCTGACTTGGTAGAACATAATGTTAACGCATATATTTATATTGCAGCTTGTTTTGATGTCATGAATATGTAACTCAACCCTCACTTGACTGTCTGCTCCCAACAACAATTACACAAACACACACTCTACCCTGTCTAGAGCATCCAGTAACCTTTTCAGCACCCCCCCCCCCCCCACACCTTTGCCAAAACAACTGTCAGCAGTACAGTCTACAGGGCTACTAATAATATATCCATAATGCCCAAGGAATATTACAAGGATAGTGCAGGCAGGGAGCTGATACATGTATAGCATCTCCCTCCAGAGGAACTCTCTGAGCCTACTCCCTCCAGAGGAACTGTCTGAGCCTAGCATTTCCCTTGTTTAGAAAACAATATTGGTCATTATAGTACAACCTCTGTGACACTAAGAACTTCCATTCATTGTGGTCTATCCAGTGAGCATGGATTTGAAGGGCTGTCAAAATATGATATGACATCAATATTTAGAGTGAGAGAAAGATAATGACTACCCCAAGTTCCTGACCTGCCTGTTTTACGATCCCATTTTCTTCAAACTTTCAGGGTATGTTTGGAAAGCTCATGCCTGAAATGTCCTATCAAGTACCAAAAATGCAATTACTTCTCATGTTTGAGGGCGAACAGAACGAATTTATTGAACATATTTCCTCGGTTTTAGGAACAGTTTTTGGCATGCCCTAAACCTCCTTTGAAACCTTGAAAGGCTTCTTTGATGCTCTGCTCTAATTTTCTGTTCTGTTTCATTTTGCCAATATCTGCCTATGTGGTGTTTCATTAAATCCCATTTTATTCTACAAAGAGTTTTTCTCCATTTTATCAAACATTTCCCACATATTGCATACTATGCAAGTTAAGGATTTAATTTGTGTTTAGTAAATCAATTTTGTATATAATTGAAGTGCAGCAGGACATAATTAAGTAACAGACAGAGAAAGATGGAGAAAGTAAAGGAGCGGCTTTATGGAGACATTTGTTGTATTGACTTCAGAACTGCCTGCATGTATAAAAAAGTGATAATAATAATAATAAATGAGACTTATATAGCGCCAAATCAGTAAACAAAAGTCACTGCTCAAGGCGCTTTACAAAGAAAGTAAATCAATTTACAAAAGAACAAGTGAAAAAATGGGTCTTAAGTAGACTTTTGAAAGTAGAAAGTTTACAGCATGTTCGAATGTGATCTGGTAACTTGTTCCAGAGATAAGACCCAGAGTATTCGAAGCTTCTGTAACCATAGGTCTTCAAGCGTGGTTTAGGAACAGTTAAATACAGTTTGTTGGAGGAACGAAGTGTGCGAGTTGGAATATAAGGCAAGAGAAGTTGTGACAGGTATACAGGCCGTTCCAGATGATGAGCACAAAAGGTGAGAAGAAGTAGTTTATACTGAATTCTGTAGCTGATAGGGAGCCAATGAAGTTCCTTCAGAAGTGGAGTGGTTCGGCATTTTATACCATACTGTATATATATGAAGGAGAGAATAACAGGAAACCTTCCTGCACATTCAGTGTTAATAACAGGTTGACTACATTTTTTTCGTTACATTACAGAGATAAGATGAATTAGTTTATGATATTAGTCACTCACTTCCTTGATGGAATCATGACGAGAATTAGTCCATTAACCATAGGTTGCATTTTTCAGCTCTCGTGACCTCAACTTTCTGAAACTTTATCTCTCCTGCAAACAGACTTGTGAGTTTGTAAGAGTTGATTTGTTCACACCTTGCCATGTCTGCCTTGATCTGATAGTGATTTGGCTACTAGCTGTGTGAAGAGTTGCATAATAGACGGATAGGCAGCTCAACTAAGGTGCGAAAAGATGGGACTGATCACTCAGCTAACCAACTGGAAAAAACCTGCCGTTCAGTACAAACGGCAGGTTTTTGGATGCAGCCTATAGCTAATGGACACTTTCGCGGCATGTGGTTATATTTGTAAATTTGTGATGAAAATTGAGTGGAATTAAGGAACATAGTGACTGGCAGAACACAGTGACCAAAATAGCTTTTATGTAAGATATCATTATATAAGATATAGAGGGTATAGCAGCAGTAAATTTACATTGCATTGTTAACCTCTTAACCATAGTTGATGGCTTGGCTTAATTGTACATTGCTACAATATCTTTACCATGGACTCATGTACTGCACCTGCATAGAGTTGGAACTATTCTATGGGTTAAACAATATGTAACAGTTATAAACTAAAAGTTTAATTCTAGTTTCGTATGATCCTACTATTTTGGTAGAGATTAGAAAATACCATCATATAGCACCCTCCACACAGCTCGACCAATCAAGACCTTACGCAATTCAACTCCTAGTTTTCGATAGTTGTGAAGACCCCGCGGTCTTAAAAATGAACCCTGCACACCAAAAAACTGATGAAAGTACACAATGAATGCTTTCAGTTGACGCACGGTGCTCGTTTACGTTGAATGCAAAATTACATTGCCGCGCTTGGAAACATTTGTTAAGACTGGACAGTTTTTTATGTGAATAACGGCAAACACTGCCATCTGCCAGTCAGGGAATCGCTGCATGTTCAGTTTCCCCGACTGAAGCCAACGTGTCTGAAAACTGTCAAAATCATGTTCGGGCAGTCTTAAGAACCCACATGCTCGACTAAACACCATTTTCCAAGTAGCCATTGTTAAGCTGAGTTAGGTTGGGCAGTAGGCAGCATGCTAGGCAATTCATTTGATGTTGTTTTCTCAAAAGCACTAATTTGATTGCTAGTTTCAAACAACAATTTTATCAGACACAGTTAGTGTTGTTTAAAATGGAAGTGTAATTTGATCGAATTAATTTTAATAATAAATAACTTTTCTCACTCAGAGAAAATTAGGGGTTGATTGAGGATGTTTTTGGATCATTCTGGCAAGTTTGTTCCCCAGAAATTTTTACTACAGTTGTAAATTCTTGGTTCTTGGTTCTACAACACTTTGTAGACATCATTCATTATAGCCACCACAATGCATTCTGGGAGAGCAGAATAGATTTAATTAGAGCTAATGTAGCAGGAAATAAGTAAGTGTTCAGTTTTCGTGTTGTGCAGTTTAAAGGTTGAATTTTCTCAGTAGTAAAATACTATGGTTGCCAAACTTCTTGGGACTAATACAGCAATTTTACCATTTTGCATGGCATTTTGCAATGCGATATTGGATAAATTATTCCCAGTGTAGAGTGGTAATCCTATTAACAGACTAATTCATTTCTATTTGCTTCTAATGCCAATCTTGCAGACCTAGAGGACTTCAGACATGCCTTGGGCAAACAGAGGAAATTTCCAGCTAACTTTAGTCAGTCATATGGCTTGGGATGCTATGCTTCATTGCTTGTGTAATGCCATTGATTTTGATTACTACATACAAGCACAAACCAACACTTGCTCAAATACCAGCATATTTCTGGGTCATTTCAAATGAAACTTGAGCCATTTAATTTTAAAGCTTAAATTCTGCATTTCATTATATCATAGAAAATATTCATATTCAATGCAAAACTCTGCTTTGAGAGAAACAAATGAAAGGGGAAAATGTCTTCCTCATTCTGAGTTCAAATATACTACTTGTTACAAATAAAAATAAAAATACTGTACATATTAGTTTGATTTTAAGAGTAATTGAAAGATAACATCTGTATCTCAGCACAGCACTCTGAACTTCTTTGGTATAGAAGCTTCATCACAACATTACTATCACATAAACTATAAACCCAGTGAAGAAATCGTGTTACTTTCCACTCTGTCGATGAGCCAACTTTTTATAACAATATATTGTATGCAGGGTAAGATTTGTGCATAAATTTGGCAAATTTATAAGAGCATTGTAGGCAATACATTTTGTATCTGACCTATATAGATCCACATAGAAATTAGCATTACAATGTAGTCTCATACACTTTGATCAATTGTTATGAAATGCAATGATTATTGCTGAGTTGTTTTACTTTTGTTATGATGCATTAATGTACCTCTTTTCCATATCTGCATATATTACACTATTTTACTTTTGGTATAGTTCCAAAACTAGCAGAAAATTCTAACAAGAGTTAAAATCAACTGTTTTTCTTTATAGATCTATGCTTATTTTCAGAAGCATAAATCTACTAACTTTTGTTATGAAATGTTATTCATTTTCCTTTAACTGTTGACAACATTGTTTATTAAATTTGATTTCATCAAGTCAGAGACAGTGGCAGGGGCTAACAAGCAGTGTTTGGACATCCTCACAAATAGTAATAATAAAAAACCGTGAAACCTTCTCAAACTTCTCTCTAGAGACCAATTAAAGTTTTACATTATGCAAGAAACCTTTTGCAAATCTTGGAATGGCATTCATTTATTAATTTTAGCCTGATGGTGACAAGTATTGATTTGGCTGATACACTTCACATAGACATTACATTGATATTTACAGTGATATAGTTAATAAATAGCAAGTAGGCCTGATGACCATGTAAAAGTGCCATAGTACAACAGATATAAATTAATCACTCAACTTTAAACCTTCCTTATGCCAACCTTTGTGCTGCATACTCAAGTTTAACACAATTTCTTGTTTTAAATAGATTGGTAGTTATAGCATTTACAACTGTGGCTTATGACGGAAGCAATTTTTGGTTGCTAAGTTTTTGTCATCTTGTGTATACTTATATACATCTAGCTGCTAAGCATGACTTAATGCAAGGAGAAAATTTTGCTTCATTGGGTGGGTCCTTGTGTCTAAATTTGGGAGTTTGTACACAAAGCATCAGATGACATTTAGCTTCAAGAATGAAATTTGACAAATCTTTGTGTTACAAAATGTATTTTGAAGTATAAACAGTGATTTATGTAAACATAAAGTTATTAATAAACTCATTTTGGCAACATAATTGACAGACCCACATTTTTACAAATCAGGCTTGTTTTTTTGGTTTCGATGATAATCGTAAACTTTGCAATCATGATGGCGTATATGTGTGTGTGTTTGTGACCCCCAGCTTGTAAACACAGTATCTGAAGAAAGGAAGGTCGGACCAATTTCATATTTGGTGTGTAAAAGTACCACATTGAGTAGAAGAAGCGTATTGTTTGTAGTGGAGGTCATTTGGGGTCACCAGGGGTCAAATTGTGAAAAACCTTGTAAACACGTTATCTCAAGAAGATACGTGTGGGCAGACCTCATATTTAATTTGTATATGGACCATGTTGAGTACAAGAAGACCATAGTTTTGGTGGAGGTCAAAGGTCATTTGGGGTCACCAGGGGTCAAATTGTGAAAACCTTGTAAACATGATACCTCAAGAAGGGAAGCTCGGGCAGACCTCTTATTTAGTGTGTCGAAGTACCATATTAAGTACAAGAAGCTCATTGTTTTTGGTGGAGGTCAAAGCTCATATGGGGTCATCAGAGGTCAAATTGTGGAAATCTTGTAAACAGGATATCTCAAGAAGGGAAGCTTGGGCAGACCTCATATTGGTGTGTAGAAGTACCACATTAAGTACAAGAAGGTGGAGGTTAAAGCTCATTTGAAGTCAGCAAATGCCAAACATTACTTCACTCCCCCTTACCTGTCTCTCTACACTAACACATCTTCCTAAACATAATATCGCACAGGAAGCTTGGACAGATCACATATGTGGTATGTAACTGTACCGCATTGAGTACAAGAAGCTTAATGTGGGCGGAGGTCAATGGCCGTTTGAGTTCACCAGGGTTCAATTTGTGAAAACCATGTTTTACACAATATTTCAACAAGGAAAGATGTCATATTTAGTATGTTGATGTATCACATTTAGCACAAGAAGCCTGTTGTTGAGGTGAATGGTCATTACAGGACAGCTTGTGTCATTGTAAATTTATTGTTTGTTACATCACACTGCTTCACTGTATTACTAAGATCAGGAATGTTGTACACCCTCACTATACATTACGTCAGATTCATGAAGAAATCTGCTCATGTAACATCATCGGAACCACAATGCATTTTTGAATTATGGTTGTATGTTGGTTTATAGTTAAGTGAGAGTAGGTACAGGTAGAATTTAGTGGCTGAATCAGCTAATGTATGAATTACATGTACATACATACACACACACACACATGCACACGCACGCACACGTACTGTACATGAACACACGTACATACGTACATGTGCCCTTTAATTAAAAAGTGCACTGTTATTGAAAAATTAAAGAAAATACAGTAATTGAAATTTGCAATTTGTGATTTTCCTATTTGTATCAGTCATATATGTGCCCCTGCCCTTCAATGTTTTGCCCCTCCAGATTAACCTTCTTCTGCCGCCCCTGCCAATGCATGGAAGTATATATACATTGTAAGCTCTTCATTGGTAAAACTATCTAAGTTTTAAATTGAGGTTTGACATCACATTGGTCTTGTAGGTGTTAGAAATTTACTTTGACAGTTTTTTTTTTATCATTTTCAAAATTAGGTATTAAAGAAATTAGTATTAATGGAGCATCTAGGTATGCCTTTACGCAGCTCGCATTCACCTTCTATAGCTCTCATTCACCAACTGAAAAAAGCGAGATTAATTTAAATTCATTTATAGTTCTAGTACTCAGTATGCAGTAGAGTATGTAGGCCTATACTGCTTTCTATGAATTCAGGGGAGAGCTCTGAATTATTTAGTTGTGTCAACAAAGGCACAGAGAAATTGCCATCGTTTAATATACAGTATATATACGTCCACAGGAACAATAAATGTCAACTTTGAAGAGATATACAGTTGTCTATTAAACACAGTCTGATAATAATAAATCATCAGGTTTCTACATCGAAAGATAAAAATATTGCCTTGATTTATTTATAATATGGCCATGTAGTCTGTATTTTGGATCTGCCTCCATTATTAATACATTCATTTCACAGTTATGATTTTAAACGGATCATGACCCAGCAGTAATTAGCAGAACAGTTACAAATTAGAATTTAATTATATAATCATCTCGGTGTTTGGCTATATGAAGTAACAGTGGTATTCTTCTTGCTCGCTTTCAAAGAAAACCGTGAACTACCATGAACTTGTGATGATTTCCCAGTGGATTGTATGATGAAATCTGTAGTTACAAACTGTCTGTGTGGGTAGAGTTGGGATAGCTAGTTATGACTTGAAAATTTCAGTAATATCCATCTTTTCTTTTAAATTAATGTCCCATTGCACTGTGTATGGTCAATGACATTTTAAACTATTGCAGTGACCCTCGGAAAAAATTCTCATTGAATTTTCAACTTGACAATTTGATAATTTTGAATAGATTGTTATATATTCAGGATCTTCCTTCTGGCTTTATATTCTTCTTGAAGAATTCAACTTTTAAGCCAGACTAGTACTTGATAGTGTCCATTCCGAGATTTGAGAATGATTTTTTTGTAAAATGAGCTAAATTAGTTTGCATTGAATGACTAGATGCCATAGTCACCACATTTAGAATTGATAACATAAGATCACCATGACAACAGAATTGATACTTAATGATATACATCATTGCAGAGAATAATGAAGTGTTCAAAGTTTGTGTTATGGTTTTGAAGTCTCTGCGTTTTGCGCTTTATAAAATACTACGGTCCTTTGTAATGTACTATTAGCACAGGGGGCACTATCCACCAATATTGCTCTCCCTTCCTCTTTTGCCAGATTAGTTTGGACACAAATGTCTGTTAATGCTTAAGTTTTTCCATTTTTTATCTTGGTATCCAAGGATCAGTAAACTTGCAAATCATTAACTATTAAATGATTTGCATAATTTGATTTTGATAAATGGGATGTAGACAAATTGACAATGTGATATTATTATATCAAAGCCTGATTGCAAACCAGTTTTAATGAAGTTACATATATATTTACACTATATCCTTACTTATCTGAAAGTTGAGAATTTTCAACTGTGCATGCCAATTCACCAAGATATTAATCATTATGAGGTAGAAAAGCAATTGAACAATTGTGTCCAGGAAAGGCACTTTCTTGTCATATCACCTAGAACCGAGAGGACAATTATCGTGTAATACTTCTCCAAATTATTCACTGACTGATAATTTAAACACAGTGTCAATATCTACTGCGGATTCTCTATTGCAGTAGGAAATTTAAGCGGCTTCAGAGGAGAGAAAATTACAAAAAGACTAGATCATTAAAGCTCTAATTTGTATCATCTTGATAATTCTTACATAAGGGGATTCCCAGACACGGATCCAGGGGGGTGGGGGGGGGCATTGTACCCCAACCCCCTTTTAAGCCCACATAAAAGATCAAAAGTATAACTATGGATCAAATTTATTGCCTAAATATTCCTCAGAAGGTACCATTTGCTCATCTAAAGGTTTGTTTTTTTCCTGTGGAGGACCCCCAGACACCACCTCTACTAATTTTTCCTTTATAAAATTGTAAAATTTATTTCAATATTGTACAGATCTGCTAGAAGTATATAAGAATACGTTAGACATTGCTATGATAGAACAAATGACGGTAATGTATTTGTTGCATGTACTATGTGTTGGCGGCTATATCATGTGAAATTGTGGGGCCATATTTTGATGTGAATTGCTTTTCCATATCACCCAACGAAAAAACTAATAATTATCAATTTCAAACTGCCTGTGATGTTGACCGCAGTGCACACCGAACCAGAGTTAACATCATTTTAAAGAAGAGTTAATTTTCAGTATCATTTGTTTTCTTTACCTACCATGGCATTGACCTAGTTCAGAACTTCAATATTAACCTATTTTAATGTTTTGAGCTTCCTCTCTAGCTCTTTTATCATACAAGCCCTTTCTCGATTAAAGTTTCCCCTGCAACACATTGCATGTGACAGTTTACGCCCACAAGTTAAATCGAGCGTTTGTAATATCCAGGAGACCTACTTTGGAATAACACTGAAATAAAGCCAATAAGGCCGAGATTAATACAGCATAAAATCTAGCGCTTTCACAGCATAACGAGCAAATCCGTTTACCATCTGGCTTGATGTATTTGTATAGCTCCAAGACAAGGGTTCTGTCAATAAATGACAGTTTATATGGAAAGAAAGCAATATTGGCATCATAATTAAATCAGCGTGGGTAACAAGGAAAACCATCAGCTGTAGATGACCACAGAAAATTTCATGGACAAAAAGACTTAACCTTGTCAATAATGAATAACAGATTAAATACTTATGAATATTTTTGTCAAAAATGAAATAACAGATTAAATACTTATGAATATTCTTGTCAAGGAAATCAAAAGTGTTTATTTGTTGTGATGAAACCAAGGAAATATCTCAAACTAATCAATGGCTTATAAGCTTCTTTTTGTTAATCATTTCTGAAAGAGTTATGCCCATACATTATATTCATGCTGCAGTAAATGAAGCATAAGTTAAGGTTTATATGCATCCATATATATATCACGTAAGGATGTTAATATTGTTGTCAAGTAAATAGAGTCTCACACAAAAGTTAACACTTTCAATTCTGCTTATCATGATAGTATAATATATGATCCACGACGTACTTTGATGCAAATTAAGTGTAAATCAGATATAAATTTATCAGCAAAACTCATTGACTATCAATATTAACTTTCAAAACAGGCTAATGCAGAAATGGCTTATGGCTTATATGGTTGTAGTTACATAGATCTTCAATTTTGATGGTTATATTTGAGAAGACAAGGAGAGGGGGGGGGGGAAAGGGGGAAGGTACATCAGGGGCAGACTTTTCTCTCTTTTAGAGGTGGATTTGTCAGTTTATCTGGCAGAGCCCTATATGTGGCTCTCTGTTGGTATCAGTGGACAGAGAATTTGGGAGCAACATGACTATGTTGTGTTTATGAGGTTGAAGTTCAAAGATTTTCCACAAACAGCAGATATTGGTTGAAAGTATGAAATGTTCAACAAGTAATAAATTTAACAATAAATCACAATTACTCAAATTTGTAATACAATATATGATTACCTTATATACCAGACTGGTTAAGGGGCCATATTGCTCTACTGGAAGGAGGTACAAGTTGACTAGGGGGACAAGGCAACTCACCCCCCCTCCCTTATCATTAGTATGTTATAGTGTATGTACAGTAGAGTAATTCCTTGTGTAATTCCAGTGGGAGCTGGTTCATATGATGTATTTTGATATAATTTTCTGGTGATAATGATATCTTACTGTATACCATCCAACCATATATGAAAAGCTATGAATGCTTTGCAAATTGCTACAGAAATGCAAACATGTATACGCAGCAATTAGTTAAAATGATAATCAAATGAGGCATATGATTTTCAGTTTTTATTAACTTAACAGAAATTCATTAAAACTTTTATATAATTGCTATGCAATTTGTGCTCAATAAATTATTCAATGTATCCCTAAAGTTGATGATCTGTCATATATGTTTCTGCAAGGTATATATATAAAGGCAGTTGCTTTTATCAGGAATATATATGGTATTCAAAAGATATGTTAATGTGAGGCCTGGAAGAATTATTGCATTATCATCAATCAATATGCCTGTGTTTTTTATTAGCAATATTTTACCCTAATTAATGGTTGAAACAGCATTTTATTCTCCCTGACATCAAATTACTGGGGGAGTTGGATGGAGAGTAATTGAAGTTGCGTTGTATTAGGTATTATATACATATGGAACGCACTATGATTTGGTTGCGTTTGGTGACTGTGAAGTTAAAGCTCTGTAGTAAAAACTTTTGATATCATAAGTATGGAATTGATAGAGATAAATGCCTTTATAAGGATTGCTACATTGGCCCATGAGTAGTCTGTTCATCAGCAAAGCCATATACAGTAGCTCCAAAAAGACATAAGAGTAGATTAAATTGGAAGTACTTGCAGATATGGTACTTTACTGACATGTATTCCACATTAATCTCCCACGATGTCTTGGTCTATTAATAATCACTTAACAAATGTTTACAGCTGGTGTTTATATAAGGACCATCAGAGGTTTGGAGAGCCAGGTTAAACCCCTTAATGGACCCAAGGCCATAAGCTCCACCTGATCCCCCTCCCTATCAGGGCTGAAGACCATGCCTCCTATCAGAGTTTTTTCTCCTTATGTTCACAGCTGTACAACTTCTTCAATGATATGATGAGCACTGTTGGTAAATCCGGTGATTTTTCAAAATACATCGTGGAACAGCCAACAGATGAAAGCAAGCAAACAGGTAATAATGTCAAATTAACAGGTAAATAATGATGGGGTTGGGTTGGGGTAAGGGCAAGCAGAGGGCGTGGTACAGTGGGTGGAGCAGCAAAACAAATTTTGGTTTAGTCCAGAATGGTTCAATATATTTGTGCATATTCAATGTACTATTTAAAAGTATTTTGGGTATGATCAACCAGAAATATGTTAAAATTACTTAAGGAATGATTGCCCATAGAAAGTGGCCAATTGTCATACAATGTGAACAACTAAAAACACGAGAGAATCATTTTTCTAATTCCCCAGATATTGTTATTTAACAAAACTGTATGAGATATTCAGTGTTAATCAGGAAATAATTTGGCTCCTTTTCACCGCTTTCTTATACGGTGATGTGTTGACCAAAATAGTAAGGTACACAAATTTTGGGCATAATCGACTTGCACATTTGATTCATACATGCTTGCATTTGAAGTGCTGCTATCCCTTTTGGTCCAAAGGCAATAAAGAGTCAAAAACAATGGGTGGTAAAGATCCCTTGCAATGCCCCTAAATATTTGCTCTCTCCCTTTGATGTGTTAAGGAGGGTAAGGCCTTTGTCAATATGAAATAATATATTATACCAAATTTTCTTTCTGTATTATTAACATTCAACAGTGTTTAAGTGGGCCCTTTGCTTAAATAGCTCACTTGGTCATTAGATCAAATGCACTAGGGGCCTGGCAGGACAACTAGTAATGGTTTACCAGTGCTTTCATCAGGGTTAAAATAATGGCTCTATGATGTTTGTTCTTGCTAGCACAACAAGTATCTTAAATACCCTGATGTTCTCCAATGGTTAAACAGCTTGTTCTTATGATTTACTCCACAACTTTCATTTGAAAATTCCTCAGACGATACCTCAGTCATTTCTTTAATTTTGTTTATATGTTCATTTATCAATAAACTTTTCTGTAATTTTGGTGCCTTTGTTGTGGAATGAAAAATTATTGAACTATACAATTTTTATTTCATTGGGGTAAAGAATATGGCTGAATTTTACATTACTTTTAAAATGATTGAACTATACAATTTTTATTAAATTAGGGTAAAGAACATGGCTGAATTTTTGTAGTTACTTTGAAAGCATACCCAAAGTTTACATGACATTTAGTATAATGGTTGTAATTTTACAAATTCTGATAAGTTATGGACATTCCTCTTTTACAAGTAGGTTAGTAGAGCAAGAAGAATTCTTCTTTTTTTTGCAGAGTAGTAAGCAAAAACCAAACCGCTAATGTGGATCACGATTCAATATGACCTACAAGCTACAAACGATTAGATATTTTCTATGCATGAGTGACTGCTTTGCATGATACAATAACTGCCTTCTGATCTAATTATTCCAGGTTTGTTGTATCGCAAAATGTAGGTTTAGTAGAACAAAGTTCAAGACTGTTTCCAATCTTCCAGCCATTTTTTTTCCATACAATTATTGATTAAAAGTGGCATCAAAGCAATTTTTGTAAATAACCTTAAGACAAGTGTGATGTTCAAGGTATCTAATACCAGCTACCATAATTACACTCAAACAATGATTTTAGAAGGAAACGATTGTTTCCTGACGAAATAAAGTGACAGATTTTGGCATAATTTGACATCATCAGCTATGCAAGGGGCAAGCCCATGGCTCATGTTCTCTCTTTTTTTTTTTCATCTTGTTTTTTGTGTTCACAGATGAAATTTCAAAAGATTCGAATGCAGACAAGAAGCGCATAATTGCATTTAGTGAGATTGAAATTGAGGACAGCTATAAGGGACCTCATGTCACATTTCCTCTCAGTTTAGAAAATGTCCAAGACCTTTTAAATGCATTCGAAGAAGGCCATTTATTGCACGCCAAATATGCCTTACAGATCCTCAGTGAGTCACTCCGAATTCTTAGGGAAATGCCAAATATAAGCCGGGCATCAACCGCATTTGCAAAGCAGATTACCGTGTGTGGTAAGATTTTATACTTGATTTTATTCAGATATATGCAGTTGCCAACAAAACAGTACTATTAAATCATATTTACCATCAATTGGTCCAGTTTTGGATATTCATTTCGATCCTAGCGGAGGTTCGTATTCTTTCACGTTATTTTTCTTTCTAGTTATCTTTGGGATTTGGCTTTAAGCTTTTCCTTCAATTACTTCATAACTATTCTGACCAATGAAAGTGAATTACTTCATGCCTTATTAATCTTAACCCCCTCCCCCATGATAATCATGTTTCTTCTTCTTTTTACATGGTAACTCAATATGTTTGTTTTGTTTTTTTGTACTGATTTTTTTCAGCATTTTACAAAAATTGGTTGTCTTGTGATACACGTACACTTTCAATAGAAAAACATTGTTTGAAGCATCGTTTGGTATTTGTTGAGGGGTATCTTGTGGTGAGGCAGAAGGTTATAAATTATACATTAGAAAACTATTATGGGACAACTGTGTATCAATCAATTGTTTAACATGTTTAGATTCACTCTTCCTCGTAAGTACCTCCTTGAACTTTATGTATGAGGTGATTTTGTTAGTTATCATGTGGTATCAAATCAATTATAACAGCTATACTACACAGCTGGTGGACATGTTGCTGGTATATTGTACTATATGTATGATTATGCCTTAGAATAACATGTCAGAAGTGCTTTCTATATATACTGTACTCTATGTGTTTGTAGTATAGGTAGATCAACATTACCAGTCTTCTTCTGTTTTTTTTGGGGGGGGAGGTTGGGAGAGGGGTATGATGGAGGGAGACAGGGAGAGGAAAGTTGGAAGGAGACGGGGCAATGCATTTGTTTGATAACAGGTGGCAGCTTTAAATAAAACTTACATTGGTACACCAGCATAACTGTAAATTTACCAAACTTGAGATAAATTTCCACATTTTTACGAACTAGGGACCAGTTTTCTTCTATAGTACCATCCCCTATGGTTTGTCTCACCCTTCCTTCTGATTACACATGCTGTAAAGTGTTCATATCTGTATCTGGTCTGGGTCTGGAATAATCAGTTAATGTCATCGTGGGACGATTTTGTGGCTAAGTTTAAAAAAAAAAAAAAAAAAAAAATGCAGTAACATGAGAGGATATGTCTTTATTTGAATCCTGGGTTATAGCACTGAAGTGCTTTATCAAAGTGCTGCAAAACATAGAAATAAGATTAAGTAAAATTCCAAGAGAGCAAATGTGCCATAGTTACTTAACAGGTAGTACCATATATATGACATATGCCTGTTATTTCTAAACCTTGCCTGAGTGCATCATAATATACATGGTTATTACATATTTGTAAAATTAATTTAATACATGGCTTGCTTTGTTTAATGGAGATTTGCTTGAAGATGTCCACTTACCCGTAAGTCCCCTATTTCTTTTCCCTTCACTTCCCTCTTGAACAATTGGGATCCTAGTTTTTGAAACTGATCATCTATAATCATACATGTCAATTTATATGATTCTGTTCTGTTTTTTTTTTCTCAAAAGGGGACCTTCATGGCAAAATGGATGACCTTCTAATGATATTTTATAAGGTAAGTATGTATACATGTTAGTTTCCTTGGTGTGAATGTTAAAATGTAGTAGTATCTACAGTTGTGCAAAATGGTACCTTTTAAATTAAACATTGTCTTCACAAACTTTTTAAAGGCAGTAATGTTCTCTGGAAAGGTTTTCCCCCTTCTATTCCACGACCTAGTCACACAAGAAAAGAGAAAGAAAAAAAAAGTGCATTGGTCACTAGTTGTAGCATAAGTACTTGCAAGAAATGTGTATAGAAAATGTTGACTTCTTTGAACTAATTAAGCCATCTTGGTTAGGATAACTTTCCCTTTCAAAAAAGAACAAACAAAACACCATATTTTCCCCTTTATCATTTTTTTTATCTCACATTTATTTAAATGCTGAGCACGACTACCTTCCCTACTGATAAGTAAGCATTATATCATTTCAAATTTTTCAGCTTGCTTGGTACATCTCTAAAGTTAGCCTCACTTAATACTTGTCCACAATTAACAACTGCATTCTAATTGAATGATTAATGTTTGTTAAATCTTTTTAAGTCTCAACATACCCCTCCAAAGCACAGCATAGATTTAAAAGACACACCCTCCTTTGATAGTCTTTTGATAGCTAAAAACGTTTCTATTTCTTAATCCTTCTTTTTACCTGTTTAATAGTCAATCAATCAATCAACCATTCAGTCAATTGCATGTTGATTCCATTTCTTTCAGAATGGGCTTCCAGGGCCAGAGAATCCTTACATATTCAACGGTGACTATGTTGATAGAGGAAAGCACTCTGTGGAGATTGCCTTAACATTGTTTGCCTTCTTAATTCTTTATCCTAATGAGATGTACCTCAATCGTGGCAATCATGAAGATTATGTCATGAATTTAAGGTATAGTTATTTAATATATAATACCCTTCCTATAAATAACTTACATTTTATATATCCACCCCCTCCTTTTCAGCCTCATAACATAATTTACATTTTAATTTAAAAAAGTGTCCATTTTAATGAAGTAGTAGTAAATCATGATTTGTGATACTGCTTAACCTTACAGTGATGTTTTCATGCCTTAAATGTGCATGATATGGTTTAACAACTTTATAGGAGTTTTATCATTCTTTGTGATCACCAATAAAATGTGATGATATATCTCTCGCAAGCTGAACCTGTATAAATCTCAGAAACATTTTAATGGGGATCTCCAGCCACGCCCTAAGTCAACAGAGGGCACTGTCATATCGGTTCTTCTAGTTCCGTGAAACTAGACAAGCTGCAGTCTCTGAAAAAATGAAAAATGAGAATTGCTTTGAGGATTCTCTGACGGAAACTCCTTGGCAAAGTACCTGCACATTCCCTAATTCACTGATAGTGTTACATATATTCGAACTACCATACGGTTGTTACCACTCATAACTAGCACATATTAGCAACCAAATGTTGCCCACCTTTCGTTTGGCAACTTTACACACGTTTGGTTTACACACACGTTTAAACTCTGAGTGTCAGTAAAATTGTATCCGAGTTTCTGGGACGGAGTATATTGGAGTTATACCTGCAACTCGTCTTGTAATTATTGAAGACTAGACCTTTTTAAAACATATTTTCACAATTAGCATATACATTGAGATATGTTTCAGCAATATACAAAATCTTTAGTGATCTGTATCAAACAGGATAGATCACGCGCATTATGACCCGGAATCATATCTATGGCACTGTTAGGACCGATGTGACAGCGCCCTCTGCAGTAATGCTGAAGATCCCCATTATTCCATCTTATTCAATCAGGTATTGTAACAATATCTGAAAAGATGACTGCAATGATCCTCTTGATTTTTACTAGGGGAATTGATTCATGTTCTTGTTATATTTTACAAAGCTAACATGAAAAGCAGTATTAAATCATCTTGCCTGGATTGATCAATGTTTATATAGCAAATCATGACTAGAAACCAATTTGGAATATTAGTCTGCATTCTGTTTGTATAACCTTGGAATTACAAGATGATTGGAAAGTAAATACAACGTCTTAGTGTTTTGTTATTGGGGGATTTGATCAGAAGGAGTGGGTAGAATAAATGCAAGTAAATTTGATAATTTGAAGCAGTCTATATAATAGTTGTTTAGAATTGATGTAAGTCTCTTTCGGTTTATTGCATTCAATTTTAAACTGCACAGAGACTGCTACTTTCTGAAATATTCATTCATTTGATTGCTTGAAATTGCGGTTTATTTAATTCTGTTAATAGACCGAGGGTTTCAACCAGTTGCTATGGCCGATGAAACTCAGTGTCTGAATACTGGCATTGGATAGTTTTGTATTCATGGTGGTGTATGTATTTAGCTAGTGATGTAACCAATAACTAGGTTGATGGGGTTGGGATAGTGTGGGGTAGGTCAGGGTGCACTGGCATACCAACATAACGGCTCGGAACCGGTGAACCAAATGGTCCCAGGCACCCAAGACGTCAGCGGATCAAGATTTACAAAGACACCAATTTTCTCTTGGAATTTATTTTCATGAGCCATCTGTTCTGATTTTATAAGTGGTACCTTATGTTTCATTCACTTTGGTTGAAGAAATTCCAACTGATGTGCTGAAATAGTAAGTGCTGTCTAATAGTGTTGAAAGCATTCCTTTAATATAATTATGGTATATTAGAAGTCGTAATATAGAACATAAATATTCTGTAACTATCGGCAAATCTATCACGAATTCTTCCATTCATGATTTGCAATGTTTGTCAGTATACTTCCTGCTAATAGGTGTTATCGGTATGGAAATTGATAGTCATACTATACACATTTTCATGCACCTCGTTATACTATGGAAGCCTCATTCTGTGTACCCCAGAGGTCAAAGCTTCGATTCTTCTTCAAAGTCATAACTTTCTTTGCTCTTTACCATTAACTCATTTATTGATCAAGTATAAGATTACTGAAAGCTTTCTAGAAAATCTGAAAATATTTCCTGTAACAGGAAAACGGTTTGATTCCATTGTAACTGAATCTGATACTTTCATCTTTAAATGAATATTAGTGACCCTGCTAGTCTGTGATAGCCAAAATAACTTTGTGTTTAAAATGTGCTGGTTTACCCGTAAACACTGCACAGTTTTGTAAATACATGCTAGAGGTACAGGCTATACCTGCTCATATATGTCTTTTATTCTTGATGAATACCTTTATATGACAACCTGTATGGATGCCATAGCTTGGTTAGCCCCTTTTGTTGGTGGGGGAGGGAAGGGGATGGAAAAGGGGGAAAGTTAGTAGGAAGAAGATGATTTTGTGATGATTGCCAATAGAGAGGGGAAAGTATTTTTTCCATTCGCCTCCTCCCTCCCTCCCAAATAAATGGGGGAAAAAAAAGTGAAGAAAGATAAAAAAAGGTAAACATTTTTCAAACTGATAGCATACACTGTAGGTCACCTTAATGCAGAAACTTAGTGCAGCCTGATTCTTTGCTGTTTTGAACAATTTGCAGTCAAACTTGTTGCAATTTTTAATAAAGAAAACAAAGTTCACTGTTTGGATTAATTTGTTTACATATCAACATTAATTTAAGTCACTGTTTTATGCAGATTTAATTATTTGATGCCCTAAAACATTCTTTGATAACAAAATAAACTGACACCTTGTATTCATTGTTTTGAATTCTAACCAACAGATTGTGTCTTTGATGAATTATGAAACAAATGATTTTTTGTTTGTTTGTGTTATTGTTTCCTTGGTTTAAAGATTTCCACAAGTAGTGTGTAGACCTCATTTTATGATGCATTGTGTATAAGCTATGGATTTTTTTCCATTACTAAACCGTTTTTGTTTTGTTCATTTTGTTCATTGCCACAATGTGAATGCTCATTCTCTAATTTTTTTTATTTTGTTGTTTGCATCATTGTTCTCTTTGAAAGACATTTTCCACTAAAAAGAGCTTCAGGCAATGATTCCTCTCACTATATTAAAAATCTGTTGTTTCATTTAAATCCAAATCCAAAAATCACTCGGTTCTTGTCACAATTTCACAGTAGTCTTGAAATATTGAGTTTTGTGACTGTAGAAAACAACCATCAAATCATTGTTAGAAATGCTGATTAAGGTTTTCTTCCTCACTAGCAATGCATGAAAGCACTATTGATTTCATTTAGTTTTGGTTGATTCTCTGTCCACCAAAAAAAGAGAGAAATGAAATGTTTGATTGTGCTTCTCTTTTTTTCCCATTCTTTTCAAGGCTGATATTATTCTGATTTGAACAATAACGTTTCTTTTCTCTCTCTCTCTCTCTCTCTTTCTCTCTCTCTTGGTTACTACTAGGTATGGATTTCTGAGGGAAGTTCAGACGAAATACAGTATGGTGGTAAGGTGTTACTGATATATGAAAATATCATTTTCTTGAGCAGTGGTTTATTACAGATCTGTCAGACATAAATGAACAAAAACTCAGTGCATTCATAACTCACTGCTTTCTTATTGCCATAACGTTATTGAAACTAAAGCCATTCATTACTTTATTTTAATACCGTTACCATGGTTACATAGATACACTTTTTTTCATGTAAAAATTAATGAATCAGCATTGCACTGATAATGAGACCTATCAGAGAAGATTACTGTCATAAGGAGGCAACGTTTCTGTTTGTTTTTTTAATTTTTTTTATAATAGGTTGGCTACGCTAACAGAGGCAAGTGTTCATCAGCCAAGTTGTGTCAACAACTACGCTGCTTAATTGTGTTAACTGCTATGAATCCAAGAGGAAATGTTGTATGTGTAGAAGATTATTGAAAATTGTTATATTCTTAGTGAAAATTGAAAATTGAAAATTGAAACCATTACTATATTGGACTCATGGGGTTGTAGGGGGTTGGGGGGGAGGGAATTATGGGTAGGTAGCCTTGATCTGCAGAGGGGGTAGGGAGTAAATTTAGATAGGATGGCAGACAGTTCATGATGTTTAAATAGGTCTCAAGAGAATTAATTGCAACAATCTGTTTTGATTGACATGAAACAATAGTCTGATATTTGAAAGATAGACAGGATTTGAGGGCTCTATAGGTTTATGCCAAGTCTTATCATTAATATCACCAGTTTCAAATTGTTACTAATGATCAAGTCAAGTGACCGGTTTGTTTCTATGTTATAATGTCACCCGCGAGGTCCTTGTCTGCTAATTCTATAGCCATATTCTACCATGCTTCAGTTAATATCTTGCCTGCCTCTATGCGGGTGTTTCTATTTACAGAATATTATCCATATATAGGCCTCTCAGTGAAGTATAGTTTTCTACCTTAGGATGTATTGAAAATGCAAAATGGGGGAACTTTTTAGAACAGTGCTAGTCAAATTGGTTTATGATATGAATATTTCAGTAGGAGACAATCTGAATCATTTATGAAGGCTTTTAATTCCCACCAGGAGTGTATTCACTGATCACATTATGTTAAAGTATAGGTACCTAAAACCACTGTATATTCAATGTTTGATTGCAAGTTCACTGTTGCCACCAGAACAATGACTCAAAACACACTGCTGTTGTTGTTGTCATAATCGAAGTGAAAACAGTAGATTTTTCCAAGATATACATTTGCCAAGAAAGTCTTTTAATATTTGTAACAGAATAATCTATCAAAACTTGCAAAATTCTATGCAAAGTAAAAAAATCGTATGGCAGTTTTTGTACGGACACAACATAAGTGATAATTCCAATACCAGGTTAGTTTCATATTTTTTGTTTAGTTTAGGGGTGGAAGGGGGGGTATAGGTCTTCTTGGTAAGGGGCTTTATTATCATGCCAATATCCTTTATACTTGTTATCTTTATTTTGGGTGGGCTTCTTGTACAAGCTACGGCTTCCAAGCCCTTCCACCATTTTCTCTCCGTAATTTCCATTATTTTTCTTTTATATGATTTATTACTATTATTTTCTTTGCATGGTATTGTCTTCACCGTCTTATTATTATATTAACATTGGGAGGAAATGGAAAATATAAATGAAATATAATTTGAGAGTCTGTAGTTCACACACACACACGTAGTTCTTACCATTGGTTTATACAAAATACGTTCAAACTAGCTCCTTTGCAGATGATTTACTACTATGAAAAAGACACGTGCACACAAATCCCTAACTTGATCCAGCATATTCCACTGAGCGGCAAATTACCTAGGAATATTGTGATCCCGCCCAAAGCCATTTATCATTTTGCCATAATGCCTTTTTTTTCCCCTAGCTACCTCGTTAAATCTGCTACTTTGATCACATTATTGAGTTTTGTCCATTGTTTATTAAATTCTGCTAGAATGGACTGCTCTAACAGCTACCAAACAATATGAAGGCTGTGCTTAGAAACGCATTCTCTTTAGTTAGGTACCTTAGGGCAAATTTTCTGCCAAGTTAAATATATTTGCTCCAATACTGACTACAGGTAATATCTGTTTCTTGGAATGAATATTGACAGATGTCGATATTTTACAAGCAAGCTTTGTATTAAGTGTGGGTATGAGGATGTCAACCAAAGCTGTTCTTACAGTACAGTTTTTATGTATAAATTCACACCTGCTTGTCACATAGAATTTAAAAAAAATCAAATGTCTGTTAAAATAATATATTTATTATGTGTCGTCACCGTATAGAAGCCCATTGAATATGTGTATTGAGTACTCAATCTGATGGACACGTATAGTATTTGGCACTTATTTTTAATATGCTAGCCCATGTAACTATTAATGTTACAAAGGAATTATAAATGAATGGACTAACTAATGTATCATGATGGATTTCATACCTATAGATATGCATTTTGCATTGAACTTCAAGCCTCCAAATTAGGGCTATGTACTGGCTGAATGTCAATGGATTTCTCTGTTTGCCAATAGAAATAACGGCATTTGCATTTTGTTGCCAGTGCAAAAGTAATGTTGCTTTCGTATTCTAAGGCAAGCTAATGAAAGGAAAATTCAATTTCTGAATTTGATTTTAGCCAGGAGATCATTTATGCACTGGTAAAAGTTTAGCAAATGGTTGATATAGTGAAATGCTAGTCCTAAGCTTGCCACAGTGTGGTAGTACACTATATTCCACTCTTATTGCAGAATGGAAGGCTCCTGACGACCTAGTCTGTTCTTAAATCAGAGGTTAAAAAATACTGAAAGTGTAGTTCCCCCCTCACATATTCCTAGCCAATATAAAATATCCTAAAAATGCTGCTGCGATTGTAAATTTCTAGCTTGTTAATGTTACCCTCTGAGATCATCAATGTATAGGCCACTGTGATAGAGTTTATCTCTTCAAACCATAGGCTATATTACACTGTGAGCAATGCCATGCACTTTATATGCCCGTATCTGGCAATGCTGTTTGTTATAGCAAGGTTGTTGCCTGTACTTGGTTTGAGTGGAGCATGAATTAATATTGTCAGTCAATGCTAGGCTTAATGTCCAACCATATGTTTTACCTCCATGGTCCAACACTCTCACAAATTTGGCAATTTATTACCAAATTATTGTTTATGAAGAGGGCAGCACCATCTGGAAAGACCATAGGAAAGACCATCTAGCTGGACAGTCCTTTTACAATTTCTTGTCAAATCATACAATTCTCTTTAAGATGAATATAATATTTCATTGTAGCTTACAGGCTCCTCCAGGCAGCTGGGGCAAGTCCCAAGTGAAGTTATCTTCCCTTTCCTCTGTCTGGTTCTGGTTTTTTTTTTTACCTTTCCATTCTGATTAATTTGCTTTTCTAGTTTACACCTGTTTAATTTCCCCATATTATTCTACTTCCTTATTTCTGCCGACCTGCAGGAGCACAATCAGGCTTGTCCATCCCCCTCGCCCCCCCCCCCCTCCTCCTTTACTGTCACAGTCAGACTCAGCCACAGTTTTCTGCTGACTAGAATGGGGGTCAGGTTTTTCAAAATACTTTTAAGGTTAACAATCTGCTGAGCCGTAGATGAGGTATGGCTGTTGTTTTACAACAATTACAAGAGTAAACCGTGAACTTCTAGCCTGCAAAACTGTGTTAGAATGTTTACAGAATACTTGCCAAAGTAAGACTTACTATTGTTCAAATGACTTTTATTACTTTAAATTTAAACCAACCTCTTTGACAAAGTGCTTCAAAATGCTGACAAACTTAAACTGGTGATCACTAGAACTTCTAGACAATTTCTTTGACAACTTGCTAAATTTTTGCTCTAAAACAAGTAAGATGGTCACCAGCTATTAAGTTTACATGTGTAAACATCGACAATCCCATTTTCAGAGGTTGGCCAAGTTGCGCGGATTGTATGATGAGCAAATGTTTCTGTGTGATATATTGCTCAATTTTTGGAAGGTGTTTAGAACTAGACATCCAGCATGTCCGTTCAAAATATTAATTATTCTTGTACAGCCACATCTGTCTGAAACAGTCATATCATAATACAACCTAGTAAATCAAATTTGGCCAACTGCAGCTAAACTAATTTACAACTGTAACATTACAGTGTGCCAGTGGGACAAATATCTGTGGTCTATCACCACCCAAGTCAGAAATATCATAATACTAACTGATCTGATATTTTGTCTTGTTTATGTCACAGAAATACACACAACTGGTACTCAGCATGTTTCAGGAAGTCTTTTCTTGGTTACCCCTGGCAACAGTCATCGATGCTAAAGTAATGGTGACTCATGGAGGAATATCAGACCAAACTGACCTGACCAGGTTGGACAATTTACCACGATATAAGGTAAAATATATAGCGTAGATTTACAGTCTTTACCAAACCAGGCGTGTAGCCAGGGGGGGGGGCAAAGGGGGTGCCCGCCCACCCCTTGAGCATATTTTTTTATTTCTTTTATATTTTTTTTTATGATATCCCTAATAATTTCAAAATAGAAAATGCTTAGATGCAACTTACAAGGCCTGGGAAGTGCCTTTTCCAGCGATCTGAGAGGCATTTTTGGCCAAATTTTCTTTTATGCTTCGCGCCAACCCATGGTGGCACTACGCTAAGATAGTTTGCCAACAGGCTTCGTCCCTCCCTTGGCAATTTCCTACGCGCATGTACTTAGACTTAGTTAATTACAAGAAAATTTGATGTTATTTCATTCTAAAGACATGGAAGATGGTTTGATAGATAAGAAATATGTAAATGAGTAGATTAAGTACTCAATTTCCAAATATTACTGAAGGTCAAGGAGAAATTTTGAGAGTGAGTGCTACTTCTATCATCAGTACTACAAACTTGATAGTTCTTAGCATCCTTGTAGAAACTCATTCGATGCTAAAAATCATGAGTTTTCAAATTGACAATTCCCCCATGAAAGTCATCTGACACGACATCACATTATTTTTAACTTCTGAAATTTTAATCTCACTGGGTGAGTTCTGTGGCTGTCACTGTCTTTCAAGGTAATAGTTATTAGACATAATCTCGACTGCATCATAAGAGCAGCTTAGAGTGAATTTAGTATATAAAACCAAGGTTTCTCTAGGATTAACAGATCACACAGCTGCCAAAAAATAATAAATAAAAAAAAAAATAAAAAAAAATATGCACTTCATCTGACATTCTATAAAGATTCATGCCTCAGTTAAACTTGAATACATTACACATTTCATGCATTTTTTGGCAGTTTGTGTTCTTACAACATTAAGGACTAGAAAAATTTGAAACCCTACCCTTGATTAATACAGATTTAAGTCCCCATTCCTGTAAAGCAATACTACTTTCACCTCATAATAAATACAAAATTAAAGGAACTTATTGTATTAGTAGAGAGTTTTAATATGTATTATTTATAGGAGAGTTGAATATCGTATTTGCAGTAATGAGAATTTTCTAAGCCTAACTTGGATATACCTACAGTTAACAGGAAATTTAATGTCAGGTTTCAACCAAGTTGGCACCATATTTGTGAAGATGAGAAATACTCAACAGGTTGTGTTTTAAACTTAAATTGAAATGAAGCTTACATTATTGTACACACAACCATCCCCTTCCCCTTTTCAACCCCACACAAAAACTTAAAACTAGTTATTAGCATAACTTTTCATATAGACCTGATTAATTATAGACTTAAATTATAGCCTAACTAGCCTAGATATGCCACTAGTTCATCTCTAAAACTTACATTTTCCCTTGGGAGGACACCCAGATTTCCCCCTCCGCCCCCCCTCCCTACATTAGCGCCCAACATCCTCAGGGCCACACAACCTTCTTTAAATACTGGATCTGCCTGTGAGAAAAATTTGACTGTTTCAGTTTTACCTATTGCTGTCAGAAATGAATGGACAATTGCTGTCTATGTAGTCAAATCATTAAAAGGCAAAGGTATATTCAAGATGAAGCTTAACATTGTGAACACCACGGGAGATGCATTAGATTGGCATGTGTATGTAAAATTGGTTCTTATGTGGATTTTTGGAAAAGAATGTTGCAAAAATATCTTTGCTACCTTATGGGCTTAAACAGCGGTTGTCAACAAAACGATTTGGCTTGTGGCAGGCTTTCCAAGTAGATTAGGCATACTCATTTATGAGGCTTACATATGAAACATATATGAAACACATATTCATGGTAAAAGACAAGCTATGCCTGATGCAAAAATACACACGACAATATTAAGTCTTCAGATTCATTTGAAAGCAATTTTCAAATTTATTTAAAAAGATATCTATGTCACAGTATGATGGTATGAATCTAACTCATTCCCCCCCCCCCACCCCCCTAAATGTGGATATTTTTGCTCTTCCTATATATTGTCTTGTTTGTGCTATGATACACTTAAAACCACTGAAGTAGCAATTATATTTAGTGTAGAGATCCAAATATTATGGAAACATATAATTTTTGCATTTTATAAACCAGGAAAAAAACATTTTCTTTCTTTCTTCTATGAAGAAGAGAGATTTTAACAGCATTGCTATCATGATGATGTCAAGTATCTGTTGTTGCCAGGTGCTAAATGACAAGTGAACGATCATGATTTGTGGGTATAAGTTGTTGGGCAATGTCTATTATTTGAGGATTAAACAATTGATATGCGGAAAAAGTAATAATTTGACCGCAATTCATAACTGGAAGCTCTGTGCTATCTTTAATAATTTTTTTCTTGAACTGCTGAATTAATAAGGAGTGTATAATATGTAACGTTGTTTGATGTACATATCAAATATCCATTGATTACTATGACAACCTGTTGATTCTTTTCATGTTTGTTATTGCTTTCCTCATAGAGTCTGCTCTGATTTTATTTCAGTATCATTCAATCCTTAAACCTCCTCTAAAGGAAAATGCTACTGAAAGCATGGATGTGTCAGAGAAAGTCGATTTGGTAGAGTGGAGACAGGTTTGTGAACGCGTTTTTGTTTTCTTTGTTGACATTATTGATGGAAATTTGTTTTTGAACATGTAGTAACCTTAGTTACCTTAGCACAGTTTTATTGTATGATGCAAAGAAATTTGATATGCATTGACTTCTTGAACATCAAACAGTTTGATGCAGTATCTGTCTGGAAAGCATCTGGTCATTTTCCTGCTGTGCAAATACATAAGTACAAGATATTTATTTCTTTGTTTCATTTTGGTAGCATGTCAAAATGTGTAATACTTAAAAGTTATTTTATCACAGCATATATAACACCTCTACTTAGCCTAGGGCTACAACACCTTCATCATACAGATGTTCCTAGGTCTAGCCTTATCTGCATACTCAAGTCTGGACAGAATATCCTTACAGCCATCAAGTGTTTAGACTGCAGAGGTACCATGTGATACATCACTGTCGACAATAGGACTACTTAACAGAACAGTGTAATGCTTCAAATCTTCTCCACACTTGTGAACCTATGTAAGGGGGATCTGATACCCCGATAGCAATCAGCATCGTAGTGTGGAAGCTCACATACTCAGGAGCAGACCCCGCCATCATGATCTCTCTCTTGGGGAGGGATCTTGACACCGGATCGAGTTGTGTGGTGTGACTTCTCAATCCATCACATGACCAAAGATCTTCGGTTACTTACCCTTGCCAGTTCTCATCATCGCAGACCAGTGATAGTCTGAAGGAGGGTTGACTGTACATACTACTATACTAGCTAATTGATTTGTAAACAATTATTCGTTACCTCTTTGCGCTTGCATAATGCTCTTTTGTTAGACCTTGATCCTGTTGTCAAATGTGGACTCATCCAGATTCAGCTTTAGTATCTCCCCAAGGAAAAATGATATGCTGATCAGCATTACTTTCTCAAATGTGATCAAAGCCTGTCTTTGTGCATAACAGTTGATCTGCTGAGACATGCACAAGGTGTGTATTCACAAACAGCAGTTGCTTTTAGCAGTAACCTTTCAGTCATAGCATTCTGTTTAATTAAAGGTGACCAACATTATTAGTAGTTTCTGTTACAAAGGAATCCTGAAATCATTAATGATCAAATCAAGTTATCAAATGTTACAAGTAAGAGATAAAAAAAAAAAACAGAAAAGGGGAGCCAGTTATGTGAAGTATAGACTTTCTGGATGCTGTAAGCCTAGCTGTTATTTAAATAACTGCCTCTCTCATCCTCCAGATAAAGCACATCTGCACAGAGAGTGAGAGGACAAATGCTTTTAGATTTGTCATTTAAGATGCGAATGGGCTGATATCAAACTGTTCTTGAATCAATTATCAAAAGCTTCTGAGGATATCTAGTGTCAATCGTGACATTTCTGGCCTCACAATTTATTCCTTTGCAATGCTGATGTATGTTTAACTCCTTTGTAAAAGATAAACAGCTGGTCTGTCCTTCAAAATCTCTGAATGCCATTCTCAAGGTCTCTCCAAAACACTTTAAAAAAAAATGACAGGGAATCTTTGAACGTTTACCTGCATAAAGATGGCTCGCTCTGTGAAGGTCAATAAGCATGAAAATTCAATATCTTGTATAAAAAGAAAAAACAATAAAATGAGGACCAAAGGAGGTCACTTTGTCAAGTACATTTTGCTTTCAGACACACATACACACACGCACACACACACATGATAACATTGCTACAATGAGGCTAAGAGTGGTAATCATGAGGCTTTGGCAATGGTTACAAAGGGTTTGGGCTTGAAGGTTCTGTAGTGAGTGAATATGTTATAAAACATTCCTTTGTCATCATATCTAGAGTAACCTTTACTACACCCAAGATAAGATTTAATTTGCATGGGACTTGACACATTTTTTATGTTTTTGGATGGAAGGAAGGGGGAAGGAGGAGGGCTTGGGCTGGAGGGAGCCAAATTAATGTTCACTTGGGATGAAATATGATGAAAATCACTGTTGTGAAAATATGCTGCCCCGGCACCTCCTTAGTGCTGGGATAAGATTTAATTTTGCAAAATCAAGTACCCTGATAAAAGCTAGGAAAGTATAAACATCTGGATTATTGATTTGGTGGTTTTTCTCTTTCCTACATATTAGTAAGTGACTGTAATAAAACTTAATGATTAAGAAATTACATTGCAGGGAATGATTAGAGTGCAATTTCCCTAGGGGCATCATTAATTTATGATAAGTTCCTAATGAAAGTATATAATAAATGTGTATAAACTGAAACCTGCACTTTTTCCACAAAAATACCCGAGATTTTTTCCCCTAACCTAAAGTCATTAAGTTCTAAAGCAATTATAGTTTGCGGGCTAGTTTGCTAATTGGCGTAGAGGTAACATATTCAATACCTTGTCAATAAATGAAATAGTCAATAATTTCAAACGTCAGTAATAGTGACATGTCTAGGTTAAGAAGATGAATTAAAACTTGGCAAAGAATGAAAAAATTGATGGCTAGAATGGGATTTGAAACCAGTGACCTCTTGGTATTAAACCCAGAGCTAAGTGACTGGTTCAAATCCCATATATTCCTTTGCTCTATTCCAAAGCTTATACTTTCTCAGTCAGTTTCATGTTGGTTCATTTACTTGTAGAATGAAAACTCTTTAAAACTTATGTGATGCAAATGGTAGTGTTAAAATGCAAATATTTCTGTATGTTTTAAAGAAAAAGGTAATGACAGAAACCAGAGTCAGTCTGGAATGGGTATGTTATATTGATCTGACATGTGTGTTGTAATAAAGGTATTATTTGGGTTGTTTTTGGTGATATTTATAAGTATATTGTGTATGATATTGTTAAGTTATACGAAACACCACCAGTACAGCTTTATGAATATGTAATTCCCTAGTGAATATTCACTAACATCTCTACTACTTATTCCTTTTATATATGTTGTTTACCAAATTGCATTATCCTTTTATTGACTAAGAAGAATTAATCTTGTTTTTTGACTGTTGACTTTACAAATAAATTTGCTTGCTTTGTGAGGTATCAAACTTTTACTTTTTTGTTGCAAATTTAATAGATTCTTGATGCCCTTTGGAGTGATCCTAGGATGCAAGATGGCTGCCAACCTAATGCATTTAGAGGAGGAGGGAGTTACTTTGGCCCAGATATCACAAAAAAGGTGTTAGCCAAACATGGACTAGAGTTACTCATCAGATCTCATGAGTGCAAACCAATGGGCTATGAATTTACTCATGATGATATGGTTAGTATACTCCTGTTAACATACTGTGTATGCACAGCTTACTTTTGTAGATCACATTCTAAATTTCTTTCCCGTTGCCTTCAAATCTGCGTCAAAATGAAAGGCTTTCTTTTGCCTTTTGGCACCTCAACCTGATGGCTACTTCAGCGCCACCTGATCCTGCCCTGGAACGGTTCCAAGCTGGTAAACAGGTAGGCAAGTTTACCCCTGGACCTCTTGAAAGACAAAATGGTTTTGGCTTGAACAGGATTTGAATCAGTGAACTCTGGAATGTATAGTTCTAGTACTCTGCCAACTGAGATATCCATGAGGTGTCCATTATATCTTAATTTACCGTTTTTTTTTCAAATTTTCAACTTTCTCACATATTTGTTTCAATTGGTTCATTTTGTTACCTAGTTTATTACAGGCAGCTGTTTAATTTCTTCTTGAAAGCATTTACAATTTATCTGGTCGTCATCTGACCCTCTTTTGGAACTTAAATCTAGGTAGATCGTGGCAAAGTGCTTGGGCATTTACTTTTCAATTTGCTGGTTGAAGAGGAACTTCTAATTGGATTGCTGTAAAGTTTTGTCAAGCATTTTGTGGTAAACACATTTTAGGAATCAAATTTGTTAAATAACAACACAACTTTTATTGCCAGAACAATTTTTTTTATGTTTACAAATGTGAAGGTATGGAACGTTTCTTTTGAGTAGTACACATTCACATTTTTAAAGGGGGAAATAATATGAAGGAATCAATTCTAATATTTCAATTGGTAGTCTTACTTCATCTGGTTGAGTGAGTCAACACAGTTAGAGCAGCACTTTGTGCTGATTTTGGTAAAACACGTAACAGCTATGGAATTCAATATAGCTCGATTGCTCAAGTTTTATTAAAAAGAATGAAAATAATTTTGGAAGAATTGAACATTTTTGATTAGATCATTTGCAAATGACTGATCATAAGATATAAAAGTGTCTGGGCAATGAATTGAACAATACTGGATAGCTTTGATGATATTGCTGACCAAACAGGAAATGATACTTCACAGGCAAGGTTGAAAATAAGCTAGGACCATGGGCCAAATAGCCCCCTTGACTTGTCAAATAGGCCCCATTAATAGATCCTGAGAAAATATGCCAGGAGCCATTCTTAATTGCAAGGTTAGGTCAGGTTAGGCTCAGTCGATCAACCACTCTTAGATGTCATTTCAATTAAAAAATAAACAGCAAATATTCATCATATTTGCAACTTTTTTGGCTGCATGAGTCTTCTGTACATCGAAAGCAGTATACACTCCAGTACCTCCTGGTTCCACTGAAAAGCCTGCGAACTAGGAGCCACTTTCTCACTTTTCATAGAAAGTGGCTCGGATCTAAAATATTAGTTTCACACCTTGAGATTACTGATAAAATTAAGAAAATTTTGGACTTTTTAAACAATATTAATAGTTAGGCTATAATTAATGGATGATTACAATACTTTCATAGACCTAATTTAAAGAAACTGTAGCAAAAGAAGCATTGCGAGCACAAAAGATTG
>KN887238.1:12288-26684 GCA_000934455.1 Apostichopus parvimensis | reverse complement strand
TTGATTTATTTTCCTTTTTTTTTTTTCAACCTTCATTACATCTTTGATAATTTTGTAATAATTTTTTTTTTTGGTTTGAATGTTTTCTTCTCCAAATGGACAAAACATTGTACTGATATTATGACAAATATTTGACTCATTTACAAGTTACCAAAATGGTGAGCCAGCTTTTTTGAAGATGCAAGAACAAATATTTCACGTAGATGTGTAATTTTTTCTTTTTCACGTTGGAAATGATTAACCGTGTTTAATGTAACACAACAAATCCAGAACACATAGAATATATATATTTTCAATCAATAACATGGATTCATCATACTGCATTAACACATTTCAGAAATAGTCTCCTTCCACCATAAAGAAGCAAATGTCGAGTTTAGTAAATATTTATGTCTGCTTTCAAGTTCAAAAGGCTTTGATTCATCTTGTCACATGCCATTGCTTTTTCTTTCTGTACTGTCAATGTTACTTACATTTTAATGGAATAGTAATGAAGATGACCTTGCAGGGGAACCACTTTGGGCTAAGAAGAGGTAAACATTAATCAGTGTGTGTGACAGTGAGTGTGTTCTCCTTTGTAGTAGTTTAGTGAACCAGTATAAACGGCAGTAATTCTATATTCCTCAAGTGACATTCATCCTACCGTACATTAGGCAGCGTCCAACAATGAGGTAAAAAATCCTCAATTAGCAATTAATGAAGTAATCAGATGGATTCTCATTGATGAAAAGTCATTGATTGATCTTGACAGAGACTGAATTTGCGGAGTTCATTATTATAACAGGTTGACGTAAACTGCTGATGCCTAGGGTTTCCCATCGATGTAGACAAGACTGAAGTTCATCAAAGCATCTTGTATGCATTCATTTACTAAGACACTACAACATGTTGACTCTTACCTGTGTTTTATCGTTGTTGTTGACAAAGACTTGATGGGTTCAAGGTAGTCACAAGATGTTGTCTCTTACCTGTGGCTGCTGACTAACTCCTGCTGACCAATCTAGACCAACGCTGTATCGATTTGAAGTTCGTCACAACATGTTGACTCTTACCTGTGTTTTGTCCTTGATGTTGACAAAGACTTGATGGGTTCAGGGTGGTCACAAGATGTTGTCTCTTACCTGTGGCTGCTGACTAACTCCTGCTGACCGATCTAGACCAACACTGTATCGATTGAAGTTCATCACAACATGATGACTTTCATCTCTGCTCTTCTGTTCATGAAGACCAAGGCTGTATATGCTATATATGTTAGACACAATAATAATTGCTACCTATTAGACTAAGTATCTGACTTAACTCTTGCTGACTAATAATGACTTAGACTATGTAGTTTGTTCACAACAGACTGATATATTCTTTATCTGTAATGGCTATGTGCTGTTATAGACTGAATTGAGTCACAACATGATACACACATAGCAATGCTGTTTGCCACAGACTGACTAAATTGCATATATTTTTATTTATTTTTATGTTTGCATGATATTTGTATGTCAATTGTTTTTATTATTTTATTTTACAAGTTATTTCATTGGATGTGTCAAGTAAATGTGATGCGGCTGTCTCTGTTCAAAATGAAACTTTATTGTTTTGTATTACTTTGTAGCTATTTATTAGTTTCTTTGCAGCTATTTTGTTAAATGTCGCAAAATTGAAGGTTTGTTATACTCTGTTGAAGTCTTTTTTTCTTATTAGAGTGGTTGGGCCATCTGTCAGCAAGCCTTGGTTGGATATGAAAGTGAAACATGGATGAGATTAATTCTGTGTCCATTGAGTCCTCAGTGTATGTCAGTAATGAAGCCATTTTTCATTGTTCAACAAACTTTTTTGTTTCTTAGTCAATACTTTCCATCATCAAGGTTACACTGTCAGTGTTATTTTGCTCATTTTGAAAGAATATTTGTTAAACTGTATAACTTAATACAAATTTTTTTTTCTTGTCATTTTACATTACATGTTCATGTTGGATATACAGGTGCTGCCAATTTACTGTTATAAATAAACTCATGCTACCCTGACTATACTACATTGTGTAGCAACTCATTAATGTGGATGTACAATCTACAGTTCATGACATTACTGTGAAATCCATGTTTGTCTTGCCTTCTATTGAAGTACTATGTCAATAGCATCTCTGGCATGACAGCCATATGTACTTGTTGATGTACCTCTCTTGCTTCTATATTTGATATTACTAGAGTTCATGACATTCTAGTGTCTTGCCTTCTATTGAAGTACTATGTCAATAGCATGTCTGGAATGACAGCCATCAGTACTAATTGATACACCTCTCTTGCTTCTACATTTGATATCTCTAGAGTCAGCATTGTGGAAGGTTCTGCTTTACGAGATCTGAAGGAGAAAATCATATCATATAAAACTCAACTCAGAGAGTCATTCCTAGAGCATGACCCTGATAACACAGGTAAAAAAATTTCCATGACCTTTTACCGTGCATCAGCTATGTCACATACTCATTAAATATATGAAGAACCATGTAACACACATGTACGGCAAATAATGGATTTTTTTTGGTATTCTCATTTCTATTTAATTCTGTCAGTGGAAATCATCTTTTGTAAAAAATTCTTCAAAATGTCTCGGTTTGCTATGTCTGAAAATGAAATCTCTACTCTTTTTCATTCTATTTCATCTTGCAAAATATAATTCAAAACAAATTAACCACCCTACATGACAAATTGAATGATTTTTAAGTTGTGAATGATGTCTGTATGTAAAATAGAAAGAAACTTTTAATTAATTTCTGTGCAGTTATATAGATGAGTGTTTAACAACTCGTAGTACAATAAACTATTTCACCCTAAATGGTAAGCTCATGTTCAACTCTCTCATGTGCTTCACGTTGAATATCAGTAAAGATATATACAACCATTTGGTCTTTAAAGAAGAAATAAACAACTTTTTAGTCATGTTTTTAAGAAAGTTGTTGGTGTAATGTTTCTCTCCTATCGTTCTTCTTGGGTTTAAGGGTTCATCACCCCCCTACAGTGGGCGACTACCATGGAGAAGATAGTAGGTCTAGCTATTCCCTGGCATACTTTACGCCCTAGATTAGTGAGTTCCAGCGATGACAACAAACTTGTGAAGTATGAGACCTGTCTCGATCGGAATTTGGTCTACAGAGGCGAAGACAATGCCACGGATGATGGACCAGGAGTAACAGAGACATTGTATAGAAACAAAAGTGCCTTAGAAACGATCTTTAGAATTATCGACAAGGACCACTCTGGTAAGTTATAACTTGGAGTGTATACTTTATGAGTTATGAAATACCTTCCTCTATTAGAGCATGTCTATATGTGAGCAAACCAGCTGGAAATAATGAATAACTTAAGAATGAAATACCTCCCTCTATCAGAGGATATCTATATATCGGCAATTGGGATTAGAAATAAGGCAATACTTGGGGTCATTCTGAATTACAAAATCACCTCCTTCCAAAAAGAGAATGTATATAATATGAACAAGAAAGTTACATTTTTCTGATGGTTCAAGAAATATGGTTGGGGAATGGGTAGGGGGTGGGGAGAGGGTTGTAATGTGGAAATTTGAAGCTGAGGTTTATTATTAACAGGGCTCTTTATGTTCCAGCAAATGTTGAAATTTTCCCTTTGACATCTTCTAGTTGTACTTGTGTACATCATTGTGAACATATTTTGCTTAGTCATAACATAGGTGACTGTGCCTCAATTACTAGTGTCCGACTAACTTTTTAGACCCTCTTTAATCAGGAGACTTTTGCATGATTTGAATTTGCGCTCGTTTTGAATGCAAGTATTAAATGTAACGTTACATTATGCAGATTTATGGATGCAGCTTTCTGTGTTAATTGCTTCATATCTATAAATATATGTTAAAGCATGTTATAAAGCCAAATGCATCATTTCCATAAACCTGGGCCACATTAATCAGGGTTTTCAAAGCCTTGAAGGCTGTAGAAAGTTAGCAGTGGAGCTTTATGCAGCCTGCAAGCCACACTTCATCGACCTATATTTAGTTAATCAGGATATGTCAGAATTGGTCCTGCTTTATGTTACATGGAATGTATGATTACACTTGCTTTATCAAGATATTCCACTCATCAATCTCACATGTTCTCTCCTCGCAGGTTCCCTTTCCTTAGAAGAATTTGAAGATGCCTGCAGCATCTTGAGCAAACACATTGGAACAGAAATCTCCAAACAGAATGTAAAAGACATGGCTACTAGCATGGACATTAATAAAGACGGTCTCATTGATTTCAATGAATTTTTAGAAGCTTTCCGATTGGTTGATCCTGAGAGCCAACAAGGTCTTGTGAAAAGCCAAGAAAATGGCAACGGTGCAACGGCAACGGCTGACGAAAAAGGAACTTTGACTTGATGATATGTTTGTCATCTCAGGATAAAAAACAAAGCCTCAGGATCATGTCAATATTACATTCCAGCAAAATCAACATAAATTACTAACGCTGTCAGATAGAGGATGTTATTCAGAGTACTTGCTTGGTTCCTTTATAAGCTGGTATGTAAGACTATTGTTACCTACAGGGGTTTGAGAAGGCTGTCACATGGCAAAAAAACAGAAAGCTGATAATCACTGAGAAAAGTGGTTATCTTGAAGTCTGTGTCGTAATTGTAGTTGGAAAAGTTTCTCTGTGCAATACATAGTACAAGTATTTAATGTTTCTAAGTTTTAACCCAGTTGCTGTTTAGTAAGATCCTAGGGGTGGTGGAGGGGGGTTGCATGAGGTTAGCATCATGGTCGGTAATTGTGTGAGGAGAAAACTTATAATCACATGTAGATATATATATTAAGATCACTGTGCTTGATTATCCAATTTTTTTTGTCGAATAGCTTTGTGTATAACCTTAAAGATGACCTTTTTATGATAATACATACAAGATCAAGGTGATATGATTATTGAGAAATGCACAGTTACTGTATTGAACTTGAACCAGTATTCTTGATGGAAATTAAGACAATTTATCGATAATCTAAGAGACTTTAACTGACTGCCAGATAGCAGAGTGGTATATGATATAACCTATAGCAACATAGAACCGTTCATTTATAGTGATTTTCTGAAAATTCCTTCAGGCATCGTATCAAAAGTGGTTCACTGAGGGGGCTGCAACATCCTGCAGCCAGGCTGTGCAGTGCATATATATTATGTTTCACATAATAGGGGCTGCTGGTCTGCTGAGATCATTTCTAATTGCTTTGAAAATGGTTCAACTTTTTTACCTTGTGCCTTACTCTTACCCAATACTATGAAAAAAACATGTGTATAATATGTATAATATTATCTTTTTTCCCCTTCGGTTATAGATTGGGCAGTGAAGAGACTCTTCTCTTCAGTATAGCAAGTGTTTGCTTACTGTTCCATCACCTTTTGGGTTCAACTTTGTTCCCTTATATATAGAAAACTCGTTCTTATTATTAGATTTTATTTTCTGTTGTTCAGATAAAAGTTCAAGAACCTTTTCTTCCACTATTACCATAGTGAGATCAACATGCATCTGATTAATTTTTTGTCTATTCTGACTTGTCTGGAAAATAAAACTAAAAATGAAAAAGGCGGTGGGAAAGAATGAATCGGGCAAGTTTTAGCATGCTCAACATTGGTGGAAACATTTATGATATCTATGTATTTTGTACGCTGGTGACTGACACATGCCCCATTCAAGAGTGCTTGTTAATTTTAATTTAAATTATACTCTACAAAGTCTAATAAAAAAAAAATCAGAAAAACTAATACCTTCACAAATCAGAATATCTCTTTGAGGAATCATGTGTGTTTACCAACGAGTGAAGCATTGATCAAGGGTGTTTGATAATTTAATTTAATCCATACTTTACCAAGTCTAAAAAAAACTCACAGAAACTAATAACTTCACAAACCAGAATATCTTTTCGAGGAATCATCATGTGTTTACCAATGAGTGAAACATTGATCAAGGGGACGGTACTACAAATAATTACTGTGTACAGTAAAGAGGTATTTTGAAAGAGTCGCAGAGAGATTTCTTGGATGGTATCGTTCACCCTGAAGAAGGCCTCTGATAGAGGCTGAAACGAAGGTGTTTTATAAACATTGAAATAGTTGCTGCTTCTTTGAAACCTTGTAATTAATGTATGTAGATAACAATATAACTAATTTAGAAAAGTTGGTAAACCAATGATGGTCAAAGGTCATATAATAGATTCATCAAAAGATTCACATATAAAAAAAGAAAAGGAAACGAATATCTTGTGTATTGAAAATGTGAATATGCGGAATCAAATAAAGACTAAAGACACGAAGAACCACTTTCTTTGAAGCTTTGGGCAATTAATTATCAACCTTGGTCAGCCAAATGAGTTAAAATTTGCAGTGATACTAATTTTTTAATTTATTTGGGTCCTTCATCCTTGTCACTTAGTTGGATTTGTACAGTACAATTGAAATACAATACAAGTTGTGGTCAAGTAGTTAAGGCAGTGGACTTGTGATCTAAGGATTGCAGGTTCGAGTCCTAGCCAGATCATTGCATTGTGTCCTTGGGCAAGGCACTTGATCTCCATTGCCTCACTTCACCCAGGTGTATAAATTGGGACCTGTGAGATAAAACTGTCAGCTGGGCGCTGTTTAGCTGCTGCCATGTGGAGGGATTGTCTCTATGTGTGACAGGTTATCGTTGACCAGGGTAATATTGTGACTGTAAAGTGCATAGAATGCATTTGCATATAGCTGCACTCTATAAATGAATATATTATTATTATTATTATTATGTATACAGCAAGGCATCATATATGCAGGAAATTTAAGAACGATGGTTTACTGTATCATGATAATCAGATTTAACTTATTTTTTATCAATATATTATTTATGAAGTAGTTTTTAATGCTTTTCTCTTTATGTATAAAATGTATGATGTAGTTAAATATTCACAGAAAGTACTAAAGTTGATCTCAATTGACATAGCCGTTACTGATTGGTCGGGATATATAAGACAATTGCCCTTGAATTTAACTGAATGATTCCTGACATTTATTTCAAATATTTTCATGAAATGTTTTTCATTTGAGCTAAGTGTTAAGTTTACTGCAGTTAGCATTCTTGCCACTGATATATCCAAGGTATTGAATGTATGAAACTTTTTATTCATAATGTAATCTTAAGTTTCTAAAATATTTAACGTGTATATAAACCTAAATCTCCATGTTTGTATCACAGACAGTTCTGTGAACAGAATATTTAGCCTTACAATGTGATTTGCTATGTATTTATATAGAAAGACTTGCGATATTAGATTTGTCTTTCTCATCTATTTTCTTTTCCTTTTCATAAGTAAGTTATTTGCTGTAGTAGCAAGGTTTTCTCAATAAGGAGTTGTTTGAGATGGGTATCTCACTACTGAACAGGTACAAGACATGAAATGACCCTTACAGAAATTGACATAAATTGCACAGCCTTGTTTTAATGATAATCATTTGAGTCAACAAACCAGTGTCTCCAATTTCCTGCCTATGAGTCTTATTGGTCTAAGAAGATGATCTCTCTTTGGAACAGTAACAAAATATTAAAGGGATTGCAGATTCGCCCAAGACCGCGTGCCGCGCACTGAAAAAGTTAACTTTCCGTTGCTTGCAAGTGAAGTTTTTTGATTGTCGCTACAATATGCAGACAGTAATGAAACGTGATACCTTGTTATCTTTTATCTAGACCTGCTATGTACACTGTGTATTGACCGTAGCTGTATGTATTGACTGTACACTAGTGTCTAATTACCGACGGTAGCAAGCTGTGTGTGTATTTTCTGGGATCGATGGTGGTGTCTAACACTTCTGTTACACCTCATACGAAACTAGGTTAGATTACCGGCATGAGACGTTTCTTTAAGGCACACTGCAAAGAAGCCAACTCTGATAATAAACAGTGGCCTTGCCTGGCCATGTAGTTTGTGTACACAAGAGTGATAAACATCTAGCTCTACAGCTGGAGGTGTGAACTCCAGTATAAACTTTCTGCTGAAAACCAGACCTGTGGCCCATATATCAGGAATTCAAGAGTGTTGCAGTTCTGTAAGGGGCACTTTCGTAGCATGTATTCGAGACGGGTTGACTATATCATGTTTGGTTGCTCATTGAGCAGTCCTTGGAGGTGGTTTTCTTAGTGTGGCTGAGACAGGTTCTGCATTGTTCGGTGTTTGAAACGGATTGCTCATTGAGCAGCTTTACTTCAGATGAGGTTCCCAATGTGTTTTAAATGGCTTGCTCAATTTCTAGCAATTGCTAACTTTGTTTTCTCTGAAACCAAAGGAACTTAAAGTCACTATGATTATTTCATTAATCCATTCTTGCTACACCATCCAGGATAGAAACAATGAGAAGTTAGCTATGTGAAAGAAATGCAATATGCTGGCAAATATTGAAAGCATTTTGCAAGTAGTTTGTAGTAATGGAGGGCAATTGATAGCAGATTATTGTATCACATATCATTATACGAACTAATATATCAGAGGTGAATAAAGTTAATAATAAAGGAATACATAACCTATTTTCCATATATCCCTTTCTTTTTTTAAAGGTCAAAGAAAAGAAATAAATTACATGCAATTTTTTCAAGAGGGTTGGGGGGGGGGGGGAGCAATTTTATGTCTGAATGGTGTAATATTTTGAAGTTTAACATCATTTTGAAATTTGTTAGTAACATTCAGATAGGATTTAGATCCTTTTAATCCCAACTCCTAGGAAATAGTGTGCAACCTTGTGAAGAGGTTTGCAATATCAACCTGCAATTTGTTAATAAGCCAGAGACAAAAGTAGGTTTCTTGTCTTCGTCAGCCCCATTCTCATGCATCTCCCGCCCCATCACTGCTTCACAGTTTGCATAGTTTTCTGTCTCTTCCTCTGCAACTCTTAGACACTGGCTTTGAAACATATCTCAGCTGGAAAATGGAATCGAAGGATTACCTCCTCTCCTCCTTTATGGTAACTTAGAGGCTGCAGATACATCCATCTGCAGTCAAGATAATTTGTCAGCATTTGAAAATGCGCCCTTTAATACCACTGCCAGGACAGTTTACCTGCCTCGGGCATTTGAATAGGTTCTCACAGTAGATCGGGGGAAATTTGAGCAGAGGAAGTGACTTTTCCATGAGAGTTCCCTTTGCTAGGCGTGGCCAATTGATTACATAACACACAGGCTCATGTTCCAGACTAATAACATTGAAAGGTGCAGAAGTGGGCAGTGGCGTAAAATAAACGGCAGTCTTACTAAAGGGCGGATTTTCAAATGATGTCTCAGATAGGTGTCTCAGTAAGTGTCAATGTTGTCTTCTTTATCCTTACCAGATCATTATGTTGTTACTTTACTAACACTATGGTGGTAATGGAGGCTAACATTTAATTCATGTAGGTCTACTATACCAAACACCACCGTTATAAAAATGTATTAAGTAGCACAAAGACCCGATTATACTTTTATTCAGGAGAGTTTGTGGCAGTGGTCCTTAGGGTGAGTTATTAGGGTTAATTGGTGGGGTCATGGTTATTAACCAGTGTCTTTATGCTTTATAGTTCATCAGCATTGCACCTTAAAGATATTCTAGATATTCAAATATGGTCACCTTTGGTCGTAATTCTGAAACTGTTTTTATTACCACTTTCGAAGAAATTTTCCTCACTGGGACATTCAGTCATCTTGTTTGTTCCTTAAAAATGTCTGGAAAGTAAAGACCTCCAGGAAAGTACTTTTTGAAAACTTCTGGCAATTATAGTGTGCTATGATTTGGGGCCAATCCTTACTGTTAGAAAGTCTGATAATTGGACACCCTCACTCAAATTTCAACCAGCATTTTGCTGTCAATGTCGTTTATCACATTGAAACTGTCTAATTTAATAATCCTCAATGTTTGGGACTACTTGGAACGATCAAAGCCCCTAAGAAAGTACTTTAAAAACCTCTAGCAAATTTAACATGCTTAAATTACAGTCTAAATCTGATGATCTAAGTTCCAATGATATTGTTGGCATTTAACTGATCAGAGGAAAATTTGAATATTTACCCTTGGATGAAATGAATTGAACTAAATTTAGCATATTGTGACCGATAAAGGATTTATTACTCTTTTTTTTTAAATGACGTCCTCTATTTATTAGAACGGTCGTTGACCGAAACTGCCTGTCGTCTGATGTAAACACGACAAAGACTACTGTACTGCACAGGCATACGATACGAGTTGTGATGTACCATTTATACATTGAACTGGAAACGATTTAGCATGATAGATATATATAACTAAAGAAGCCTCCACCGAAGCAGTGTGAAGCTATAAATCGCATCCAAATATTCTTACTCTTAAGAAGCTACAGGCAAGGTTAAAGTGAAGTATTACAGAAAATGAACAGTTGAGTCTGAAAACATGTCACTGTACTGCTGTTCAAGAATCGGAAGAAGTTGAACCACTATAGCCTCCTGACATTTCTCCCACGTAAGTGCTGTAGGTTATGGATCTCGCTACTCACCGACCAGTGTAGTCAAGCGTAACGTTAGGCTTAATATACTTGATTGCACTGACTATTATTGTCAGTAAGGGACTATTACAAAACGGGGAATATTTTCTGTAAGAAAGTTTATTGCTTTGTGGCATTCCTCATTGAAATTGAATACGAAAGAGTCACAATAACCCATGCTAACAGATTCTGAATGTAGCCTAGTCTAGGCCTAGTTAGGTGGGATTGGTTTACTTGGGTGATTTCATGCAAGCTGACATTAGTTTAGGTCATACTCATACTATAGTTTGTTAATTCTAGTACTAGTGTTATGTTGCAGAGTTGACTAAGAGGCTGTGAAAGATCGAGTAACCATTTAATAATAACGGTAGTACTTTATTATTTTAAAAACTAACCGTCTCCTTGCGAGAAAGAGTGACTTGTGCTCTGCTTGAGCCTAACAACTGATTCAACAGTTAGGCCTAACACTGTTTTGAAATGTAAGTACATGACAAATACTATTAGTGCCTACAGTAGCCTAACTTAGATTTAAAGTTCAGTTAGGCAAGCCAAACCGATTAGGATCTCACCGAATTGCTGTATAGTGTGAGTTAGAGTAGTGAGCGAAAAAATTTTCATTCGTATGTTATATTTGGATAAAAATTTAACAAATTTTCTGACTAACATCTTGAATTGTAGAACATATAATTAAGCCTTTTGTTGCAGCTGCATTTTGGTTTTCCTCTCCTGAATTTTTTTGGGAATGTTGTTGGTAATATGTTATTGCTTTATTGGAAGGATGTTTATCAACTCCCTTAGACTTCCATCAGTAGTTTGCATAACTACCACTTGGTGGAACCCTTGTGGTTCTTGTAGTTAAGCAACATTTTGAACACAGGATATCATCGAATGGCATTGAATTGCAGCAATTTTTCGGTCCTTTCTACTTTCCGAAATTTGTATTGCTATTGAAGTTTAAACATAGCACATTAAAGAAGAAAAGAAGTTGTAAGGTTTATCTTTTTATATCAGGGTCAAAATGCACATTGCTGTCGCAGGAAGTTCAAATCTTTCACAAAAATGAGAGTATCCACATGGAAAGCTATATAAGGGTTGTCTGTGGACCGATTGCCGTAAATTTGTATGGTATTTTTTTTTCTGTTACAAAAAGTATTGTTATTTATCATAGAACAACAAGATAGAAAGGAATATCACCAAATGATGAAATAACGGAAGAAGTTTTCCTCACTTTCATTCGAATAAAAATGTAACTGAAAATGGAGAATGATGTAAGTGATTTTTACAAATTTTCTTACTGAGTAGTATGCTTGGACAGGGTAGTAATTTTTTCGGCCAGTCTCCCCACTTACTACTCATTCCGAATCTACCATTCTGAAGGAAAACTATTCAAAATCTAAATTTTTTTCAACGTTTTTCCATTGTTATTTCGATTCTGGTGATCGTTTTTGGATTTTCTAACATCTGAAATCTTCTATGTAAAGTAGATAAGCTTTGATAGTTCAGAGCTGAAAATGTTACATTCCATTGAAATTGTGATTGTTTATATGTCTGGATTTTGTTATTAGGTATTAGCACAGCTTTTTTGTTTCTTTTAAATATTTTGTTACAGAATTACTTATTAATCAGATTGAAAGCTACGTGTCCGAAAAATCCCCTGAGTATATCATCAAATTGCTGTAGATTTTGTATTTTTTTTATTCTAATAGTTCACATGTGAAAGCTTTTAAAGCTATGTATGTGTTCTGTTCAATGTATTGTATGCTGTTGGGTTTATATTACATTTCAGTGAACGACGACATATTCGAATGCATAATTACAGTACCCACTGTAGTTTAGTCCACCAAATTTACACTAAAATGATAAAGCAGAACAATACATACAGATATTAAATATGCTGTAAAGATGTTTGGAATTGTGTAATATGGTTAATAACAGATGATTTAGTTGATTAGTTTGAATGAGGGCAGTTTACTGTAGTCAGAGTAACCTCACAAGTGCGGAAAACCAAAACTCGATACGATATGCTTTAATTACACAACTTTCCAATCACAGGCTGGAACAATCAATAGTTGCAAAATTGTTATCTATAGATGTTATTTACAGATCTATGTGATGGTCTATACATTGCATCTACTGTAGTTATAGTCTCATGGGAGGTTCATTGTATGTAATTCTTGGCTCTCTGAATTGATTTGAAGTAAGTTAGTTGGCTCCTGGTTGTCCTCATTGCAGATTGTCCCCTGAACTTTTGTGTTGTATGCTTGTAACTGTCTATACATTACAGCATATTTGAATGGTCAGTTAACTCAGTGCATTGACTGTATGGGAAGTGTGACAATAGTTGTGATTGTCCTATTGTACAAGAGATCTGTACATGTGATTCCATGGTCTCAAATCTGCACTCTGTTGCATATTGAATTCTGACCAGCTTTCGTTCTAGTTATAATAGTAGAAACAGTTTGAATACTGGGATTTAATTGAAATCGTAGTGCGTTGGAAAATCCAGAACAGTGAAAAAACTTCCAGCCTTCACCGGGATTCGAACCCGGGCCTCCCGTTATATATGCGGACACCCTAACCACTAGGCTATGGACGTTGATTGTATGTCCAGAGGTTCGAAACCGGTTAGGAAGGTCGTAATTCCACTGTAGGGGTTTGTCACCTGTATCGAACAATATATATATACATATATACATTTGTGACATTGGGTTGAATTACAAAGAAGTGAGATAGTGAGTATAGAGTTGTCATGGCCTGTGTTTTAGTGTTTGCTTTTAAGTGTCTCTGTTTTGAGGCGCATGAAATGTCATAAATTATGAGAAATATTTGTAGTTCTCAGTGTGCAGAAACGGCTACACATGTTTGCAAAATGTATTGCAATTTGACCATGGTTGCACTGAATTTATATGCACTTCCAGATCTTTTATGCCCGGTAGGACTATATACACCATATGATGAATGGAAAACAAAGCTGCTGGTAGAACCAGCAAATTAATTGCTGATCTAGAACTTTATACATACAATCCTAAATTTCTGTTTGCTAGCCAGATCTTTGTTGAAAACATATCAAAACATGATATTACATGAGAGGTTGTCCTGATGTGAAAATTTATGAACTTTGGAGGCTTGCCAATTTCTAGCGCTAACTTGTATTCGTGTTTTATAGAAAACAGTTCAACAGAAATGCCGAACATTTGTATTTAGTGTAGTAACGCTCTGCTAGATGAACTCTCTTAGCAAAATCAACTAATTAATAAATACATTTTACTTGTCTAGGATGTTGTCCAAGCATGTTATGTAGTCATACCTGCTTAAGGACTTAATTTGTGATTAAGTTGGTTAATTTCTCTTTTCAGAAACTCAAGAATGCTGTATACCATCTGCAGTGAAGTTAAAAGTTGAAAGAACTATTCAACCTCAATGCAGTATGATTCAGCTTTGTATACATAGCTGGATACCTCAAGCTGTGTCTGGTCACCTCTCAGTGTAGCAAAATCAAGTGACCATTGGAGTGAATTGTATCTGTGGAATGAAACCTTTCATTGGGTGTCCTCTAGATAAAGTGATCAGAAAGCTTTGCTGTGGTACCGTCGGGACATTCAGAGGGTAAACAACCGAGGAGAATGATGATGGTGTCCACTGCCAACTATGGACATACCTTCCCTGGCTTGGTCACCATATACAAGCTCCTACGATGTCTGCTCTTAACATGCGGTCTACACAGCACTTGTCTTGCACAAAATTATGACCTGATCAGCGGTGCCACTACTTACTATCAGGCTAAGTTAGTCTTTGAATACATTGATCCCAGGACGGGCTTTGCAAACAATATAACCTTGGACAAGAAGCAGACGAGGTCCAACGAGGATAACGCAGGCAATGCCAAAGGCGT
>KN887237.1:64759-75219 GCA_000934455.1 Apostichopus parvimensis | reverse complement strand
TATTTTTTGAATAAGCTTGTATTAAAGTTGGAACATAATGAAAAAAAAGTGAAAAAAAAGCAAATCAGAGGAACTAAGGTTGAATTGAGTTCACGGCACTAAAGTAATACAGCAAGACGGATTACAGTAATAAAATGATGTATGGTTCACTATTGGCTCATATATAATTAAGTAGACAGTAAAGTGTTACGTCTTTGATCAGTTTCATCATCTTACTGATGCCACGTTAGTTCTGTTAGCTGGAAGAAAGTTGAAAATATTTTAAATAACTTTCTCCATGTAGATACAGAATACTATTTTTTCACTGCATTGATATACACATAATTCTCAACTGGAAGTAGCAAATAAGTAGTACCCTATTAACAGATTAATGAACTATTCATTGTCTCCATGCATGGTTCCAATGATTTTTACTTCTAATCTTGCTGAGTGAAACATGCAGAAGATTAAAAAGACTAAAAAATGTTAAACAGAACAAACTAGGGGAATTAAGCAATACTTTACAACGGTGTTTAATGATTCAGTAAGCTCAAATATCCGTAATAATTAAAATGATCATACTGGTTCCTCTAAAATACCCCAAGTAACCTAATTTTGACCGTGATGACAAAAATGGGACCATCTATTCACCAGGGGTTCCTATACATACCACGAGGTATGTATTTACACGGACTTTTCACTCTGCTGACCTCAAATGACCTTTGGCCTTATGAAAAACAAGTTCCTGCACCTAAATCTTTTACCAAAATAATTCTAAGCCAATATGCCAAACTCTCTCATAATGATGTCAAAAGTACCCTCAATATGGGCACATCAGTTTGTGAAAATGATATCACCATATCAAAATTAAAAAAAGAAAGAATTTGGGGATTTGAAGTTTTGACCCTAATCAATCAGTGATATGAGAACCAAAATCATTAGGGTTCAGCTTCCTCACCATGGGTCATGCACCTACCACATTTATAGTATAACTCACTCATTCCCTTTTTTATTAATTGTCGAGAAAATTTTCTTGTTTGATGAAAGTCAGTTGTTCCGTAATTTCTTTTCATAAGACTAACGCTCTCAGCTTACCCAACTAATCTGACGTTGATGTTGTGGAGATTCGACACAATTCGCACTCCATGCTAACCTTTTCTGTCCAAGACGATATTATGAGATGTATCACTGTTGGCATTCCTTATATCGAATTCGAATTTCATGGGGGGAATCTCACCAGTATGCCCTTCCATACTGGTTACATTTTCAAAATGGTCTACAGTCTCCCAGTCGAATTGGGTTCCTAGGCACTTACTATAACTGTTGTAGATTTCGTTTATAATGTTATGACATAGAATTATGTTTAGAGCAGGGGAAAGCGCAAGCAGAAATAAGAGGGGGATTTAGCATATAGAAATTTATGTTTTAATGTCGAATTGAATCAATATCAGCTAAATTTATTAAAGAAAGTATACATGTGTTGCAAAATTATTGGGAAAAAACATTATAGGCCTATGCTGCAGTTGTAGCTCACGAGTACACGCTTGATAATTATGTGTCGCGGTGTTTATACAAAGACCATACGGACTACACTGAACGATTGCAATGATAAAGTACTAAATACTTTCACTTCATGTTTATGGGTAGATCTTTCATAATATATTTACCACTGTACATTCTTCTTTCAGTGATGATTCATACGTTCTCGTGCACTCTATTTACAATGGTGGTATCAGTTCTTGTAGGCAGAGGAGGCCAGGGAAACAAATATCGGTAGATAATGGAGCTACTAAAGTAGCGGTGAATAAGAAAACATCGATAAAACGTGCGAACAGCCCGCGTGCAAAGACGTGGTTATTCTGATTGATTGTGTACTTTGATAAGAGAAAATCAGGTGTTTAGGTAATTGTAATTGTTAATAGGAAATATCAGAAGAGGTGCCCGTGCTCGGGAGACGGGACCCCTCCCTGGATACACCCATGCAAAGCTACGACTCTAAACATCTTAACGATAACTCGAGTTATATTCCGACCTATATCCTTGATTGGAAAGAGGCAGTATTTTCGTAGTGTTGTTCACTAGTAGAACCTACCCCAGGGATAATTATGTGCCGCGGAGTATAGATAGAGAGGTCCCTCGCATTAGGCACTAGCACTGTAATGATACATTTAAGACACTTTCACCTCAGGCTTATGTTAAGTGTATAATGTATTAAAAACTGCACTTTCTTTTCTAGTGATGAGTCATACGGTTTCATGCACTGCAGCATGACTTCTGACTCTTAACATTCTATTTGGAAGAGAGGCCAATGAGACAAGTTTCGGTATATACCGAAGCTACAATACCAAAATACCGGCGTTTAGAAAAAAACATCGGTAAAGGTAAGGAATACGGGCGTACAAAGCGTGGTTATATTTGTTTTCTTCATTACTGCTGTCTGATGTTCCGAGATAAAGTATCTTTGTTGCTGTATTATTAATATTAAGGGCAAAAAGAATTCAGAAGAGGGCCACAGGAGCCCGGGACACGTCCCTGGATCCCCCCTCTGAGAACTTCTGACTCTAAACATTCTATTTGGTACCGAATCCTATTATATTGATGGAAATAGACAGTATATATGTGTCATGTTGGGTTTCACAAGTAGGCCTACACGCAGGATAATTACGTTCAAAGATGCATATGCAGAGATCACTTTAGTTATAATCAGTAGCATACTAATGATAGAATTAAGATCTCTTTACTTCAGGTTTGAGTTGTGTGTATTCATTATGTATACAACACTGCACTTTCTGTTTCGGTGACGACTCTTTCGGTTTCATGCATCCTATGATAGAAATAACTCTTTACACGAAATGAGGATAATGGTAATTCAAGTTACATTTCATGGTTCACAAAATTCTCACCTCTTCGTGCTGAGAGCGAAACTGCTTGAAAATGTATTTAGAAAAAAAAAAGCAGAGCATATCTCGTCGGTTACAAATCATCCACCTCGTTAATACTTGACAAATATGTTTGCTGTCCCAATGTCACGCACGATCTTTAATACTCATCTAATAAAGAGACAAGAACAGGGGATCTTGTACCGCCTCAGAAAACCTAAAAAATGGCGCTTTTAATAATTTGATGTGCGTCATTTCGTTAATGAAATATACCATTTTCCATATTGATAATGAAAAGGTGCTCTTTTGATAGTTAGAAGAGAAGCGAACTTTATAAGAGAAATTAAGAAAATGTAGCACGACAATGCCCTTTAATTAAACAATCTTAGCAAAAATATATGAAAAGTGCATTTAAGTTAAAACATTTCAAGTACTGGAATTCGTGACACAGAATGTACAGAGGGTCCTACTTGTGAGGACGGTTTCGAGGTGATTTTTCGATCTGTTACCTCAAGTCTGACATTTCCCACTCCCCTACGAGTGTTATGCTCCTCCTCGTCATCCATATTGAATAGTAATCCTTACCGCCATCTCTACACCAAAAAGTTGTGAAGAGGGCGTTTGAAATGTCCAAAACAGTCTTATTAATATATTTGTGTATCTCTTGAGAAAGGAGTAATAACATTTTCACATGCAAACAAACAAGGAAGTATTATTTTCTATGGTTGAATTGTTTTTCATCTTTGCTGTTCACTGACATTAAGACAACTGCAGTGGCCTACGACCACGGTATTTCTGACGAGAGAAGTGAACAGTTATTGTGTTGCTAAGTCAAACTTTCGTAAATAGAAAGAAAAACTAATAGTTAACGAGAGTTACACTACAAAGAGATTTTTAAAGGTGATATAACAGCACTTATTAACGGACTGTTATTATATAGTTCTATTAACTAGTACTATTTCGTCTAATATGAGAACAGATATAGGCCTACTCAGAGATTCTCCTTTGTTATTTTCAAGAGGGTATTACATCCTTATCATTATGTCGTTGTAGTAAAGTGTTATGAACCCGTCCGTTGAAGAAAATGTTGTTGCATTACCATGATCATATGTCATGAAAAGCTGCTTTTTAACTTTTTCGGAATAGTCCACTAAATATTTCAAATATTTTATCACAAGGATAACAAATTGGCAGCATGTTCGGGCATGCTGTACTGTGACTTCTGAAATTGGCAGTGCACTCTCTCACACTGAAAATAAGATGTCTAATGTGACAGCTGACAGTGACCTTTACCTACACTGAGTTGTTAAAAATTGGTGCAAAATAATAAAGATTGTATTAATGAATATGCATTACTTTCGCAGCTACAGCAATTAGGTTGTGGCAATCATGCAGATAAAACAGTAAATCAAAGAGATGTATGTTACCTTCTTTTTATGAATATTCTACACAGTGACGTGTAGCGATAAGTTCTTTCACTTTTGATTTGGGAAATTTTCATATATCGCAAACAACATGCGTTCTTTGGAATTAAGTGCAACATTTCTGTAGAGCAGTCAACTGCAGATGTGCTAGATTTCGTGAATTCTAATGAGACTGAGACTGAATTCCTTATCCTCGTTTCTAATTTTTTTGAAGAATGGTATTCCATTTTCTGTTCTGTTAGACCCGGGATTTGCTGGTTCTCTCAACATTTTGTTTGGATATACAATGGCCTTCTCATCTTTCATATAGCAATCTGTCTTGTGTACTTTAGGCTTTAACAGATTGTGATACTTTAAATTGGAAATCATATTTATGCCTGCTTTGCAATTAAATTGAATCTATTTGAATGTTTACATATTCTGATATTTGTCAAAATGGAATACCACAAAACTTTGGAAACAATTATTATCCTTGGATTTGTTTCAAATGTTTTGATGCAACTATTTTATTGATTGCCATTTATAAGTCATATCTGTTTCCCGTTATGCAGTAAATATCAACGCATATAAGTACACGAAGAATCAACATGGACAGGAGTGGTTTTCAGAGAAGTTTTATCCTTGGATTTGTTCTTTGCCTTGCAAAAGGGCAAGATACTTGCGATGGTTACGATCATAAGAATGATAGCGACTTTGTTTATGGAGTACTTGGACAAAACATAACCTTGTCCTGTGAGTTACAGTCTTATTGTGTAAGAGCTACGTGGGCATTCCGTACAAGTCCTGTGAAATATCTGTATGTCGGATCGTGTTCAGAATGCGAAGAGAGTTTCTCTGTCTTTGACATGGTCAACGGAGACAAAATGAACACAAGTCTACATATTAACAACATTAACGAGAGCCTTGCTGGTATCTATGACTGCAGCTGTCAGCATGGTAATGGAACAGATAGGGTGAAATGCTTTAACCTACACATTAAAAACGCTATGTGTCAACTAGAGTTAACTCAAAATGAAAAAGTAAAGGTAGGTAAAACTTCGGAATATTTAGTTGATTTTTATCTATAGAGTGACTTTCAATGCTTACATGACCAATTTGTGTCTATTTGATCTAAAATATTTTATGATTCCATAATTAGTACCTATACTGTGCAAATTTCTTCATATGTTTTCACGATCCCTATATTTATAAACACAGTCCACTCTCAAGACTTAAGGTAATTATTTGAGGTGAAGTGATTATGGAATTATTGTTTGCCTTCGCAGGTATTTGATGACAGTTCTGGAAGTCATCATGAGGCAGTACGTACAGTAAATGTTAACACCGATGACAATACCACAGCCAGATGTGTAAGCGATGTTGCAAAGCTGAATACTAATTGCCAAAACAGTAAGTATTATTACAGCAATCATACACGTAAATCCCATTGAATATATGTGTGATTCGCTGAATACAATTCAGAAGAAGAATGAAAATTCCACACATATTAAATTACTTTAAACTAACAAATATTTAAAGTACAAAGATGTGATGCAGCACTCTATAAAATTTGGGCCAAATATTTTACCTATCTATAACATTGGATACGGACGTATGCAACCAAGCAAATTTGGGTAAAGTTTAACCCAGAACAAGTAAACTATGGACAGATAACAAATTAAATTGCTAAAAGTTGATAAGTTGGTCAAACACGTCTGCATGTTAATTGTTTTGGGGCAAAATGTTGCTCAAATTGGTTGGATACATATGTACCCAGAGTTGGTAAAGAACATTGCTCAAATGTTTAAGAGTGAAGAAAAGAGTCAAGTGACTCGTTTACTTTATGTAGTTGTTAAAGTTAAAGTGTCAGTCTTTAAATATTAGTGACGGAATTGTAAAACTACAAGGAGTGCTTTGGGATATGATTAAAGAGTCAGAATATTTCCCCTTGCTTTATGATATGTTATATCATATGTTACACTAGAAATATTGCAATATTGGCAGGTACTCAAACAAAATATCAGATCAACACCATACTTAATAATTCAAATCTGTATAGTGTATGGAATGGTGTACGTCTCGTTTCACGTCTCCCTTCAGAGAAATTTGTATTTTACTGAATCGTGGTATGTACTTTGTTTTAAATAAATTGGGACATTACATATACTGAAATATCATAGAATGAAACGAATTATCTGATGGAAGTTGCACAAATCTCGTTTGCAATTTTGCGGTATATTGACAGGAAACGTCCAAAAACAAATGTATCCACCCAGGTTACGTTTCACCAACCTTTTAGGTATTTGGAAAAGAACCATGAGCCCCGGAGTATGATCAAGTGGTTGAATTTACTTTCAAGTTCTCATCGGATGTTACTCCTAGATCAATAAGATACCAAGAACATGTGATGGGCTGTGATAATTATTTGACTTCTATTGTACAATTGACAGGGGCAGATTGTACGTGGTTTATGGTAACACATACATTGCTAATTGAAACAATGGATACAATGGATAAATTAAGACTTCCGTCTGATAGAAGTGAAGACATGAAGACACTGTCGAATATATCGGAATGAATAAAGAATATTTCTTGTAATTACATTTGTTTTCTACGAAGCTCTAGAGAGGACATAGTAATTTTTTCCAATACATACGTGTACGTAAAAGTACTACGTACGTACGTAATAGTATCTCTTACGTAAGTGGTATTTATTACGTACATACGTACTATGTATGACGTACGCACGTGATGATTACTACATACGTTCGTAATAATTATCACGTACGTACGTGATGATTACTACGCACGTACGTATTAATTACTACGTACACGCGAAATAATCAATACGTACATACTAATTATAACGAATGTAGGCCTACGAACATACGTACATAGTACGTGCTTTTATCACGTGATATAGCCTATGTTAACACTCGTCTGACGTAAGCGAGCCTTCGTGATATACTGTGGGATACATCTTCATTTCCCATGTCCTCTCTAAAGTTTCGTAGTTTTCCATAGTTGGTGTGAGACGCTTAAGAAAACTTCTTTCTAAAATCAAGCTTCATCATTCACGAATATTTACATTTCAGGATCAGGGTTTTTAAAAATAAAGGAATCAGAAGATAGATGCCGGATTAGTTGCATAATCAACAACTTATGCGAGACGAGAATTATCTTGAGTGTAATTTCCTCAACAACGAACAGTCCATCAACTTCCACGACGACGGAGGAAGTTACACGAAATACTAACCTTACTATCACTAAGACCAGTACTGTCACTTTTGCGACATCGCCATATACTACAGATAGAAACAGTTCATTGACTCCCTCTATGTCAAAGGAAGAACCTTCTCCGCGGGACCAGAAAAAAGTCACTACTCCAGACTATAGAATTATCACAACCGACTCCACAACAGCTGTCACAATGTATCCTGCTATGATCTTTGTGGTCATACTCGCAGCTTTCATTGTCATTCTTATTTTCATTGTCATTTTTATTTTCATAGTACTTGTTTTATTGCTGAAAATGTTGAAGGGCAAGCGAAAGCGTTCCGCAGAGAAGGAAGAATGGATAATCCTATTTATGAAGGATTTGAAGAAGGAAAGGAAAGAGATGGATCTACTGAGCACGAGAGATCTAACATAGCTAGTCAACCGGATCAAGAAACTTTGGATGATGGAGTGTATCATTACGTAGTTACTAGCAATAGCAAACCTATACATGAATCTTAGAACTCCATTACGGTTGTCGTTATCGCAAAATCGTTGCATCGATTAATTAAGGCAAACGTTTATCAAGTTATTAATAAAGACAACGGAACTGCTGAGAACTCAATCTTTTCTTAACATGTCATTGGGTAGCTGGACATAAGTTGTAAGTTTATTTTTTATACAAACGTTTTGAAATTGATACGAAAAATATTTGCTTTGATTCCAACTATATTTGTATCCATAACTGTGTATATACATGCTCTCGATGCTCACAATGAAAACTTCAGATTAATATGCTAACCGGAGAGTATAAATGTACAACATAAAGAAACAACATAAAGAATACCATATCTTAATCTTAGAAAAGTGAGTAAGAAGAGAGACATATTAACGCATATCTATACTTAAGCCTATATAATTCTTATTCAGATAATGATTAGTTTCTTTCACTAGAAAATCGTAAGAGACAAATATAACTAGATGCAGTATGTGGAACGGTGGGGGGGGGGGCGATGGTGGCTAAATGGTAGTTAAATTTAATTGCCAATAGGAAAATCAGAAGAGATATCCGTGTTCGGTTGTCGGGACCCTCCCTCGATGCGACCCTGAAAAGATATGACCCTAATTACCATTACAGACTATAACTCGAGTTATATTCCGACTTATAAACTTGGTTGTAAAGAGGCAGTATTGTAGTTCACCAGTAGAACCTACATCAGGGTTAGTTATGTGCCGCAGTGTAGTTAGAGAGGTCCCTTGCATTGAACAGTAGAAATGTAATGATAAATTTAATACACTTTCACTTTAGGTTTATGTGAAGTGTATTAATAATGTATTCAACTCTCCACTTTCTTTTCTGGTGATGAGTCAAACGGTTTCATGCACTGCAACAGCAGTTGCAGATTTTCTGAAAGAGAGGCCAATGAGACAAGTATCAGTATATACCGAAGCTACCATACCAAAATACCGACGTTTAGAAAAACATCGGTAAAGGTAAAGAATACGGGCGTACAAAGCGAGTTTGTATCTTTTTCTTCATAACTGATGTCTGTTTTTCTGAGAAAAAGTATCTTAGTAGCTATATTATTAATATTATGCGGAAAAATAAATCAGATCAGAGGCCTGAGGGTCCAGTCAACATCCCTTAACACCCGCCCTCCTCTGAGAAGTTCTGACTCATTATATATGGTAACGATTCCTATCAAATTGATTGGAATATTTAATATGTTCACTATTGTGTTTCACAAGTGGACCTACACTCGGGATAATTACGTACCCAGATGTATATGCAGAGATCACTACAGTGCTAATCAGTAGCAAATGATAGCAATGCTAGATTTAAGATCTCTTTACTTCAGGTTTGTGTTGCGTGTATTCAATATGTATCCAACACAGCACTTTCTGTTTCGGTGATGAGTCACACGGTCTCATGCATCCTATGATAGTTATAACGCTTTAAACGTGGTAATTCAGGTTAAATTTCATTGTTCACAAAATTTTCACCTCTTCGTGCTAAGGGCAAAACTGCTTGAAATTGTATTTAGAACAAAGAGCAGAGCATATCTTGCCGGTTACAAATCATCCACCTCGTTAATACTTTACAAAATATGTTTGCTGTCCCAATGTCACGCACGATTTTTAATACTCGTCTAATAAAGAGAGAAAGAACAGGGGCACTTGTACCGCCTCAGTCTTATGAAAACCTAAAAAAATGCCACTTTTAATAATTTAAAGTGCATCATGTCGTTAATAAAATACACCATTTTCCATATTGATAATGAACGGGTCCTACTTTGATAGTTAGAACAGAAAAGAACTTAATTAGAGAAATCAAGAAAATCTAGCACGACCATGCCCTTTAATTAAAAAATCTACGAGTGTTGTGCTCCTCCTCGTCATCCATATTGAATAATAAACCTTCTCCGCCATCTTTGCGCAAATAAGTTGTGAAGAGGGCGTTTGAAATGTCCACAACAGTCTTATTAATAAATTGGCGTATCTATTTGAATGAGTAAGGATCTATAACTTTTCACATGAAAACAAACAAGGAAATAATGTAGCTTATTTCTATGGTTGAATTGTTTACATCTTTGTTGTTCACTGACATTAATATAACTGCAGATGCGTGCGACGGTATTTCTGACGAGAGAAATGAATTGTTATTGTGTTGCTAAGTCAAACTTTCGTAAATAGAAAGGAAAAATAATACTTAACGAGAATTACACTACACAGAGATGTTTGATGGTTAACAGCACTTAATAACTGACTGTTATATATATTTCTATTAACTAGTACTCAGAGAGAATTTCGTCTAATATGGGAACAGATATAAGCCTACTCAGAGATTCCCCTTTGTTATTTTCAAGAGGGTATGATCTCCTTGTCATTATATCGTTGTAGTAAAGTGTCATGAAACCCGTCCGTTGAAGAAAATATTGTTGCATTACCATGTGGGCATATGTCATAAAGAGCTGCTTTTAAC
>KN887237.1:47093-60495 GCA_000934455.1 Apostichopus parvimensis | reverse complement strand
CTATACACATTTTGTATAGAATGTATGAAATCTACTATAGCAGTGACGATGTGATTGCCATCGGGTAATTGCCAAAAATCTTCTACAGGCTGGAAAACATATATTTACACAAGCCAAAATCAGCCGAACTTACATCACCAAGTTCTTGAATAATTGAAGTTTATAAGAAAATATACTCCTTGATACTAAACTTCTATTACATTAGACTTCAAGACAATTTTGTAAAAAATCGAATGTGGTTTGTGTTGTTATGTAAAATGATTGATAATGAAATGCTTTACTGTTGATGTATATTCGTAAACACCCCTAACGAAATGCTTGTCCCTAACGAAACAAATATGTTCCTAGTATTTTTTTATCAGCTAGTATGATGATAAGTCCTGAACTTCTTTTCGAAGTAAACTCTCCCCGCCAGGATACTATAGCTGTCTTCATTATGTATCGAGCTATTCATTTATAGCGCTATTCGTTGTTCTACTGTCTATGGGGTTTCCCCCTAAGTTTGTAAGCGAGAACAAAGGAAAGCAGTGCGACGCATACGCGTACATATCAAAATGCAGTTAGTTATCTGCGAGTCTGATTGTATTGGATAAATACATAACTTGATACTTAATAGATTGAACATTACACAATATATCAAGGCTACAAAATGGAACCTAAAAATGTAATTTACTTTCACTTACAAAGGCTACAAAGGTGACTAACTATCTCTATCTATGTTTGTTATAATAGGGATAAGTGGTGCCTCGATATAATACTTTCAGTATCAGGAATGACTCACAGTGTCAGATGTCGTATAACCTGTTATAACTGACGTTTTACCTCTCTATCCTAACAGAGTGCTACTGAATGTTGTTCCTTACATTTGTGTTCGGTATAGGAGTCTCATGTTTCGCATGTATGCCAAATGTTTTAGTGCAACTATTTTATTGATTGCCATTTATAAGTCATATTAGTTTCATTTGTTTTTTATGCAGTAAACATCAACGTATATAAGAACACGAAGAATCAAAATGGTCAGGAGTCGTTTTCAGACAAGTTTTATCCTTGGATTTGTTCTTTACCTTGTAAAAGGGGACGAGTCTTGCGACGGTTACAGTCATAAGAATGATAGCGACTTTGTTTATGGAGTACTTGGACAAAACATAACCTTGTCCTGTGATTTAAAGTCTTACTGTGAAAGAGGTCTGTGGGCATTCCGTACAAGTCCTGTGAAATATCTGTATGCAGGATCGTGTTCAGATTGCGGAGAGAGTTTCTTTGTCAGTGACATCACCCACGGAGACATAATGAACACCAGTCTACATATAAATAACATTAATGAGAGTCTTGCTGGTATCTATGACTGCAACTGTCAGTACGGGAATTGTACAGATAGGGTGAAATGCTTTAACCTACAAATTAAAAACGTTTCGTGTCAATTAGAGTTAACTCAAAATGCTCAAGTAAAGGTAGGTAAAACTTCGGAATATTTATTTGATTTTTATCTAGAGTGACTTTCAATGCTTACATGACCAATTTCTGTCTATTTGATTTAAAGTATTTATTATTCCATAATTAGTACCTACACCGTGCAAATGTCTTCATATATGTTTATAAACACAGTCAAATCTAAAGAGTTTAGGTAGTTTTTTGAGGTTAAATGATTATGGAATCATTGTTTGCCTTCGCAGGTATTTGATAACAGTTCTGGAAGTCAACTTGATGAGGCAGTACGTACAGTAAATGTTAACACCGATGACAATATCACAGCCAGATGCGTAAGCTATGCTGCAAAGCTGAAAAATAATTGCACTAACAGTAAGTATTATTACAGCAATCATACACGTAAATCCCATTGAGTACATGTGTGATTCACTGTATACAATTCAGAAGAAGAATGAAAACTAAACATCTTAACTCATTTTTAACTCACAAATATTTAAAGTACAAAGATATGATGCAGCACTCTATAAAAGTTTGGCAAAATTATTTACCCATCTATAACATTGGATACGGACGTATGCAACTCATCAAATTTGGGTAAAGTTTAACCCAGAACAAGTAACATAAGGACAGATTAACAAATAAAATTGCTAAAAGTTGATAAGTTAGTCAAACACGTCTGCGTGTTAATTGTTTTGGGGCAAAATGTTGCTCAAATTGGTTGGATACATATGTACCCAGAGTTGGTAAAGAACGATTGCTCAAATGCTTAAGAGTGAAGAAAAGAGTCAAGTGGCTCGTTTACTTTATGTAGTTGTTAAAGTTAAAGTGTTAGTCTTAAATATTAGTGATGGGATTGTAAACCTAGAAAGGAGTGCTTTGAGATATGATTACAGAGTCAGAATATTTCCCCTTGCTTTATGATATGCTATGTAATTATATGTTATGGATGTTATATGTTATGTATGGATTGCAATGTAAACGGTGTACGTCTCGTTTCACGACTCTCTCCAGAGAACTTTTTCTTTACTAAATCGTGGCATGTACTTTGTTTTAAATAAATTTGGCCATTACATATACTGAAATATAATGGACTGAAACGAATTATCTGATAGAAATTGCATAAATCTCGTTTGCAATTTTACGGTATATTGACTGGAAACGTCCAAAAAGAACTGTATCCGTCCAAGTTACGTTTCACAAACCTTTTAGGTATTTGCAAAAGTACCCTAAGCACCGGAGTATGACCAGTGGTTAGATTTGCTTTCAAGTTCTCATCGGATGCTACTCCTATATCAATAAGATAACAAGAACCAGTGATGGTCTGGGATAATTTATTTGACTTCTATTGAACAATTGACAGGGGCAGATTGTGCGTGGTTTATGTTAACACTATACATTGCTAATTGAAACAATGGATACAATGGATAAATTAAGACTTCCGTGTTATAGATATAAAGACATGAAGACACTGTCGAATATATCGGAATGAATGAAGAATATTTCTTGTAATTACATTTGTTTTCTATGAAGCTCTAGAGAGGATATAGTAAATTTTGTCAATACATATGTGTACGTAAAAGTACTACGTACGTACGTAATAGGATCTCTTACGTAAGTGGTATTTATTACGTATGTACGTACTATGTATGAAGTACGCACGTGATGATTACTACATACGTTCGAAATTATTATCACGTACGTACGTGATGATTACTACGTACGTACGTATTGATTACTACGAACATACCTAATAATCAATATGTACGTACTAATTATAGCGAATGTAGGCCTACATACATACGTACGTGCTTTTATTACGTGATATAGCCTATGTTAACACTTGTCTGACGTAAGCGAGCCTACGTGATAAACTGTGTGATACATCTTCATTTCCCATGTCCTCTCTATAGTTTCGTAGTTTTCCAAAGTTGGTGATTGACGCTTAAGAAAACTTCTTTCTAAAATCAAGCTTCATTATTCACGACTATTTACATTTCAGGATCAGGGTTGTTAAAAATAAAGGAATCAAAAGATAGATGCCGGATTAGTTGCGGAATCAAAAGGGTATGCGAGACGAGAATCATCTTGAGTGTAATTTCCTCAACAACGAACAGTCCATCAACTTCCACGACGAAGGAGGAAGATACACGAAGTACTAAACTCACTATCACTAAGACCAGTACTGTCACTTTTGCGACATCGCCATATACTACAGATAGAAACAGTTCATTGTCTTCTACGAGGAAGGAGGACTTTGCACAAAGTACTAAAGCGACTATCACTAAGAACGGCACTGTAACTTTTGCGACTTCGCAATATACTACTGAAAGAAACAGTTCATTGACTTACACGATGTCAAAGGAAGAAACTTCTATCATGTCTTCATTTCCTGTAAGAACAACTTCTACGCAGGACCAGAGAAAAGTCACTACTCCAGACGATGGAATTACCACAATCGTCTCAACAAAACATACTGGAAAAAAGATCAAACTGCCTGCTATGATGTTTGTGGTCATACTCGCAGTTTTCATTGTCATTCTTGTTTTCATTATACTTGTTTTATTGTTGAAAATTTTGAAGGACAAGCGAAAGCGTTCCGCAGAGAAGGAAGAATGGATAAATCCTATTTATGAAGGATTTGAAGAAGGAAGGGAAAGAGATGGATCTACTGAGCACGAGATGTCTATCATAGCTAGTCAACCGGATCAAGAAACTTTGGATGAAGGAGTGTATCATTACGTAGTTACTAGCAATAACGAACCTATACATGAATCTTAGAACTCCATAACAGTTGTCGTTATCGCCAAAATCGTTGCATCGATTAATTAAGGCAAACGTATCTCAAGTAAGTAACAAGGACAACGAAAGTGCTAAGAACTAAATCTCTTTTTTATATTTCAATGGGTAGCTGGACGTTCATTTGTTATACAAACGTTTTGAAATTGATACGAAAAATATTTGCTTCGATTCCAACTTTATTTGTATCCATAACTGTGTAAATACATGCTCTCGATGTTCACAATGAAAATGTACAAAATAAAGAAAAAACATAAATAATATCAAATCTAAAACTTAGAAAAGTGAGTAAGAAATATTAACGCATGTCTATACTTAAGCTTTAATAATTCTTATACAAATAATGATAAGTTTCTTTCTCTAGACAATCGTAAGAGACAATATAACTAGATGTAAGATGTGGGAAAGTGGGGGTGGGGGGTGGGCGTTGGGGGTTGCAGCCCCCATATGATACCCGGGCAATATGCTGCGATTGTTCCGGGAACTGCTCCCACCCCAAATGAATTGCAATGTTCTTGCTTGATGAGAGTCAGTTGTTCCGTAAAATTGTTCAAAAGACTAGCATTCTCAGCTTACCCAACTGATATGACGTTGATGTTGTGGAGTTCTGGCAAAATGTGCACTCCATGCTTACTTTCTCTGTCCATGACGATGTTGTGATATATATCACTGTTAGTATTCCTTATATCGAATTCAAATTTCAAGATGAGGGGTATCTCAACAATACACCTTCCATACTGGTTACATTTTCCAAATCTTTACAACCGGCCAATCGAACTGCTGTAGATTTCGTTTATAATGTGATGACATTAATTTATGTTAAGAGCAAGGGGATGTGCAAGCTGAAATGTGACGGGGGTGGAGGATATTGAAATGTATGTTTTTAAAGTCGAATTGAATCAAATATCAGCGAAAGTAATTAAGAAAGTGAACATGTGTTGCAAAATGATTGAAGAAACATTATATGCTGCATTTGTAGCTCACGAGTGCACGCTTGATAACTATGTGCCGCGGTGTAAATGCAAAAACCATGCGGACTACACTGAAGGATTGCAATGATAAAGTACCTAATATTTTCACTTCATTTTTATTAATAGATCTTTAATAATATATTTACCATTGTAATGTCTTTTTCTGTGATGATTCATACGTGCACTCTATTTATAATTGTGCTATCAGTACTTGTAGGCAGAGGAGCCCAGGGAAACAACTATCGGCAAGAGTAAAAAAAATATCGGTAGGTAATGGAGTTAATAAAATACGAAATATCGATGTGTAAGAAAACATCGATAAAATGTGCCAAAAGTCCGAGAGCAAAGACGTGGCTATTCTGATTGTGTGTTTCTTGATGAGAGAAAAATTAGGTTGGTAGTTTAATTTAATAATCAATTGGAAAAATCAGAAGAGTTGTCCGTGTTCGGTTGTCGGGACCCTCCCTGGATATGCGACCCTGAAAAGGTATGACCCTAAACATTGTAACTATAACTCGAGTTATATTCCGACTTATAAACTTGGTTGGAAAGAGGCAGTATTGTAGTTAACCAGTGGAACCTACACCAGGGATAATTATGTACCGCAGTGTAGTTAGAGAGGTCCCTTGCATTGAGCAGTAGAAGTGTAATGATAAATTTAAGACACTTTCACTTTAATCTTATATTAAGGGCATTCATAATGTATTCCAAACTGCACTTTCAATTCTGGTGATGAGTCATACGGTTTCATGCACTGCAAAAGCAGTTGCAAATTTTCTGGAAGAAAGGCCAATGAGACAAGTATCGGTATATACCGAAGCTACAATACCAAAATACCGGCGTTTAGAAAGACATCGGTAAAGGTAAGGAATACGGTCGTACAAAGCGAGTTTGTATCTGTTGTTCCGAGAAAACTTATCTTAGAAGCAATATTATTAATATTATGCGGAAAAAGAAATCAGATCAGGAGCTCGAGGGTCTGGTCCATATCCCTTAACACACACGCCCTCCTCTGAGAAGTTCTGACACATTATATATGGTAACGATTCCTATAAAATTGATTGGAAATATACAGTATGTTCCATATTGGGTTTCACAAGTAGACCTACACGCGGGATAATTATGTGCCCATGTGTATATGCAGAGATCACTATAGCGCTAATCAGTAGCAAATGATAGCAATGCTAGAATTAAGATCTCTTTACTTCAGGTTTGTGTTGCGTGTAATCAATTTGTATCCAACAAAGCACTTTCTATTTCGGTGATGAGTCACACGGTCTCATGCATCCTATGATAGGTATAACGATTTAAACGAAACGTAGTTAATGGTAATTCAGGTTAAATTTCATTGTTCACAAAATTCTCACCTCTTCGTGCTGAGAGCGAAACTGATTTGAAAATGTATTTAGAAAAAAAAGCAGAGCATATCTCGCCGGTTACAAATCATCCACCTCATTAATACTTGACAAATATGTTTGCTGTCCCAATGTCACGCACGATGTTTAATACTCGTCTAATTAAGAGAGAAACAACAGGTGCCCTTGTACCGCCTCAGTCTTATGAAAACCTAAAAATGTCACTTTTAATAATTTAATGTGCATCATGTCGTTAATGAAATATACCCTTTGCCATATTGATAATGAAAAGGTCCAACTTTGATAGTTAGAACAGAAACGAACTTAATTAGAGAAATCAAGAACATGTAGCACGACAATGCCCTTTAATTAAAAAATCTTAGCAAAAATATATGAAAGTGCATGATAGTTAAAACATTACAAGTACTGGAATTCGTGACACAGAGTGTACAGAGGTTCCTACTTGTGAGGACGGTTTGGAGGTGATTTTGTCGATCTGCTACCTTTAGTCTGACATGTCCCACTACCCTACGAGTTTTGTGCTCCTCCTCGTCATCCATATTGAATGATAATCCTTCTCCGCCATCTTTGCGCTAATAAATTGCGAAGAGGGCGTTCGAAATGTCCAAACAGTCTTATTAATATATTGGCGTATCTATTTGAATGAGAGAGGAATTATAGCCTTTTCACATGAAAACACACAAGGAAGTAATATAGCTTATTTCTATGATTGAATTGTTTTACATTTTTGCTGTTCACTGACATTAAGACAACTGCAGAGGCGTACGACGGTATTTCTGACGAGAGAAGTGAATTGTTATTGTGATGCTAAGTCAAACTTTCGTAAATAGAAAGAAAAACTAATAGTTAACGAGAATTACACTACAAAGAGATGTTTAAAGATGAAATAACAGCACTTAACAACTGACTGTTATCATATAGTTCTATTAAATAGTACTATTTCGTCTAATATGAGAACAGATATAGGCCTACTCAGAGATTCCCCTTTGTTATTTTCAAGAGGGTATTATCTCCTTGTTATTATCTCGTTGTAGTAAAGTGTTATGAAACGTCCGTTGAAGAAAATATTGTTGCATTACCATGTCCGCATATGTCATAAAGAGCGGTTTTTAACCTTTTTCGAAATAGTCCACTTAATATTCCAAATATTTTATCACAAGGATAACAAATTTGCAGCATGTTAGGGCACACTGTACTGTGACTTCTGAAATGAGCAGTGTACTCTCTCACACTGAAAGTAAGATGTCCAATGTGACAGCTGACGGTGACCTTTACGTATTTACTGTAATACCTACACTGAGTTGTTAAAAATTGGTGCAAAATAATAAAGATTGTATTGATGAATATGCATAACTTTCTCAGCTACATCAATTGTGTTGTGGCAATCATGCAGATAAAACAGTAAATCAAAGAGATGTATGTTACCTTCGTTTAATGAATATTCATGAATATTCTACAAAGTGACGTTTAGCGATAAGTTCCTTCACTTTTGATTTGGTGAATTTTCATATCTTGCAAACAACATGCGTTCTTTGGAATTAAGTGCAACATTTCCGTAGAGCAGTCAACTGCAGATGTGCTAGATTTCGTGAATTTTTATGAGACTGAGACTGAATTCCTTATCCTCGTTTCTAATTTTTTGAAGAGTGGTATTCCATTTTATGTTCTGTTAGACCCGGGATTTGCCAGTTCTCTCAACATTTTGTTTGGATATACAAAGGCCTTCTCATCTTTCATATAGCAATCTGTCTTGTGTACTTTAGGCTTTAACAGATTGCGATACCTTAAATTGGAAATCATATTTATGCCTGCTTTGCAATTAAATTGAATCAATTTGAATGTTTACATATTCTGATATTTGTCAAATTGGAATACCTCAAAACTTTGGAAACAATTATTATCCTTGGATTTGTTCCAAATGTTTTGATGCAACTATTTTATTGATTGCCATTTATAAGTCATATTTGTTTCACGTTATGCAGTAAACATCAACGCATATAAGTACACGAAGAATCAAAATGGACAGGAGTGGTTTTCAAAGAAGTTTCATTCTTGGATTTGTTCTTTGCCTTGCAAAATGGGACGAGACTTGCGATGGTTACGTTCAAAAGAATGATAGCGACTTTGTTTATGGAGTACTTGGACAAAACATAACCTTGTCCTGTGATTTACAGTCTTACTGTGAAAGAGGTCTGTGGGCATTCCGAACAAGTCCTGTGAAATATCTGTATGCAGGATCGTGTTCAGAATGCGGAGAGAGTTTCTCTGTCAGTGACATCGTGCACGGAGACAAAGGGAACACAAGTCTACATATTATCAACATTAATGAGAGTCTTGCCGGTATCTATGACTGTAGCTGTCAGCATGATAAAGGAACAGATAGGGTGAAATGCTTTAACCTACACATTAAAAACTCTTCGTGTCAACTGGAGTTAACTCGAAATGAGAAAGTAAAGGTAGGTAAAACTTCGGAATATTTATTTGATTTTAATCTAGAGTGACTTTCAATGCTTACATGACCAATTTCCGTCTATTTGATCTAAAATATTTTGTTCCATAATTATAACCAATACGTGGATTTTGTTCTCATATGTTGTCACGATCCCTATAACCATGAACACAGTGTACTCTCAAGATTTTAAGTAGTTATGTGAGGTGAAATGATTATGGAATCATTGTTTAACTTCGCAGGTATATCATAACAGTTCTGGAAGTCAACATGGTGAGGCAGTACGTGTTTACACCGATGAAAATATCACAGCCAGATGTGTAAACGATGTTGCAAAGCTGAATACTAATTGCAAAAACAGTCAGTATTTTTACAACAATCATACACGAAAAATGACATTGAATATATGTGTGATTCACTTATAATTGATACGAAGAATTAAAGATAAGCATCTTAAATTATTTAAACTCATAAATATTGAAAGTTCAAACATGCGATGCAGCACTCCATGAAAGTTGGGCAAAATATTTTACCTACCCAACATTGGATACGGACGTATTCAGCTCATCAAATGTGGGTAAAGATTAACCCAGAACAAGTAAAATAAGGACAGTTTAACAAATGAAATTGTTAATAGTGATAAATTGATCAAACTTGTCTGTGTGTTAATTGTTTTGGGGAATACGTTACTCACAATTGGTTGGATACATATGCACCTAGTGTTGGTAAAGAAAAATTACTGAACTGACTTAGAGTGAAGAAAAGAGTCAAGCGACTTGTTTACTTTGTAGTTGTTAAAGTTAAAGTGTTAGTCTTAAATATCAGTGATGAGATTGGAAAAGTAGAATAATGATTGCTTTGGATATGATTATGAAGTCAGAATATTCACTCTCGATTCATGATATGTGATGTATTTATATGTTACACTGCAAATAATACAATAATGAAAGGTACTCAAAATACAAAATATTAAATCATAATCATATTTGATAATTTAATGATGTAGTATATGGATTGCAATGTAAATGGTGTACGTCTTGTTTCGTCTCGTCTCTTTACAAAGAAAATTTTCTTTTACTAGACCGTGGTATATACTTTTTTTAAAATAAATTAGGCCATTACATAGTGACATATCATGGAATGAACGAATTATGTAATTGACGTTGCCTAAATCTCGTTTGCAACTTTACGGTATATTGACAGGAACCGTTATAAAACAACTGTATCCGTCCAGGTTACGTTTCACTAACCCTTTAGGTACTTGGTTTATGTTAACACTCTATATTGCTAATTAATAAAATGGATACAATGGATTAAGTGAATAATTTGGTAATTTTAGTCTGATATGATGTAATAACGACATTCATGACGAAATTTCAGACATTAATTGACTTAACAGTGAATACATCGGAATGAATAAAAACTACTTCTTGTAATTAAATTTGTTTTCCACAATTGGAGTGTGACGCTTGAAAGATTAGTTCTTTCTAAAATCAACACTTAACTATTCCCGAATATTAACTTTTCAGGATCAGGACTTTTAAAAGTAAAGAAATCACAAGATGGATGCCGGATTAGTTGCAGAATCAACATGTTATGCAAAACGAGAATCATCTTGAGTGTAATTTCCTCAACAACAAACAGTCCATCAACTTCCACGGCGAAGGAGGAAGTTACACGAAGTACTAAACTCACTATCACTAAGACCAGTACTGTCACTTTTGCGACATCGCCATATACAGATAGAAACAGTTCATTGCCTTCAACGAGGAAGGAGGCTTTCACACACAGTACTAAACCCACTATCACTAAAGACGGCATTGTAACTTTTGCGACTTCGCAATATAATACAGAAAGAAACAGTTCATTGACTTACACGATGTCAAAGGAAGAAACTTCGTTTATCTCTACATTTTCTGTAAGAACAACTTCTACGCGGGACCAGACAAAAGTCACTACTCCAGACGATGGAATTACCGCAATCGTCTCCACAACATATACTGGAAAAAAGGTCAAAATGCCTGCTACTATGATCTTTGTAGTCATACTCGCAGCTTTCATTGTCATTCTTATTTTCATAGTACTTGTTTTATTGCTGAAAGTTTTGAAGGACAAGCGAAAGCGTTCCGCAGAGACGGAAGAATGGATAAATCCTATTTATGAAGGATTTGAAGAAGGAAAGGAAAGAGATGGATCTACTGAGCACGAGAGATCTAACATAGCTAGTCAACCGGATCAAGGAACTTTGGATGATGGAGTGTATCATTACGTAGTTACTAGCAATAGCAAACCTACACGTGAAACGTAGAACTCCATAACAGTTGTCGTTATTGCAAAATCGTTGTATCGATTAATTAAGTCAAACATTTTTCAAGTAAATAACGAAGACAACGAAACTTCTAAGAACTCTTTTTTAACATTTCATTGGGTAGCTAAAACTTAACTTGTCAGTTCATTTGTTATACAAACTTTTTGAAATTGATACGGGTAGGCGACGGGGCTGCAGCCCCAATAATGATTTTCGGGCAATATGCTGCGATTATTCCGGGCACTGCTCAAAAAATTAAAAGGCTTGATGAGAGTCAGTTGTACCGTAATTTTTTTACAAGACTAACGTTCTCAGCTGACCCAACTGATCTGACGTTGATGTTGTGGAGTTCTGGCAAAGTGTGAACTCCATCCTAACTTTCTCTGTCCAAGACGGTGTTGTGATATATATATCACTGTTGGCATTCATTTTATCGAGTTCGAATTTCAAAGATGAGGGGTATCTCACCAGTACATCCTTCCATACTTTTTACATTTTCGACTTTAAGAACTCTTTACAACCGGGCAATCGAATTGGCCTCCTAGCCAATTACTATACCTGTTGTAGATTTCGTTTATAATGTCAGACATAGAATTATGTTTAGAGCAGGGGGAAAGGCAAGCTGAAATGGGAGGGGCATTTAACATATAGAGATGCATGTTCTTAAAGTCGAATTGAAGCTATATCAGCGAAGGTTATTAAAGAAAGTGTACATATGTTGCAAAATGATTAGAAATAAAAAAAACATTATATGCTGCTTGTGTAGCTCACGAGTGCACGCTTGATAATTATGTGCCGCCGCCGTGTATATTCGAAGACCGTATGGACTACACTGTAGGATTGTAATGATAAAAGTAAGGTACTTTCACTTCATGTTTATGGGTAGATCTTTCATAATATATTTACCACTGTACTTTCTTTTTCAGTGATGATTTATACGTTGTAGGCAGAGGAGCACAGGGAAACAAATATCGGTAGATAATGGAGCTACTAAAATAGCGGTGTGTAAGAAAACATCGATAAAACGTGCGAACAGCCCGCGTTGAAAGACATGGTTATTCTAATTGTGAACATTAACAGGAACCACGCATAAACAACGGTATCTGTCCAGGATACGTTTCATTAACCTTTTTTTTTTATTTACAACAATTGCCCTTTTAGCACCGAATGATGATCAATGGTCGGATTTGGTATTAGAGTTTTCCTCGGATGTAACACCTAGATCAATAAGATAACAAGAACCTTTAAAAATCTGGGATAATTTTATTTGACTTCTATTGAACAATTGAGATGGGTAGATTGTGCTTGGTTTATATTAACACTATCCATTGCTAATTGATACAATAGTCTCATAGACATGAAAACATTCGTGACGACATTATGACATCAATAATTTTAACATTGAATATATCGGAATAAATATAGAATACGTCTTGTAATTTAATTTATTTTCCATAGTTGGAATATGACGGTTAAAATATCAGTTCTTTTAAAATCAAAACTTCATTATTCACGAATATTTACTTTTCAAGATGAGGATTGTTAAAAATAAAGAAATCACAACATTGAAGCTAGATTACTTGCAGAATCCAAACGTTATGGAAGATGAGAATCATCTTGAGTATAGTTTCTTCGACAACAAACAGTCTATCAACTTAAACGTTGAAGGAGGACGTCACACGAAGCCCTGAAATCACAATCACTAAGAACGGCACTGTAACTTTTGCGACTTCTCAATATACTACTGACAGAAAACAGTTCATTGAATATCACGATGTCGAAGAGAAACCTCCCTCATCTCTACATCTTCTGTACAAAGAACTTCTCCGCTGGACCAGACAACAGTCACTCCTCTAGACGAAAGAATTACCACAACAAAATCGCCATATACTACAAAAAATATAACAATACTAATATATTATAACCGGTAATTTAGTCGGGGTTATTTTACTCATAACGTTTGTTCTTGTACTAATCTAAATTATTATATCTTTGTTTGTGCTTGTTTCTCGGAAATATTCGAAGAAAGATGAATATGAATATGCAAGCGATATTCCTCTCTCCAAAGCTGCAA
>KN887236.1:78490-102362 GCA_000934455.1 Apostichopus parvimensis | reverse complement strand
CTCACATCTTGCCAGTAAATGAAATTCTTACTCTCGCAATGTAAGGCGGCGATGGGTGGATGATGAGATACCTGCAAAGAGAGTGAAAACAAACTTATTATTACATCATTGGGTTATTCCATTAATAACGGGATACAATTTTTGAGACCTTCATTGCGCCTAACTGATGCAGTTTCACAAGTTTTGCATATCAAATTTGAAAATGTCAGTCAGTAATATTACTTAAGATGAAAAAGTTTGCCTAAAAAATACAGAAGTGTAGTTAAATATTTTATTGCTCTTTCTTTAAAATTGGCAGTTATCATATTGCTGTAGTGTCAAATATATGATAGGCAACCCTCTATTAGTAATGGTAGCACCCAAATGATGAAGAAAACATATAGTAAGCCAAAGTAATCAGTTTCAATGCAAAAAAACAACAAATACTTCATTGCAGATCAGCTATAAACCATAACAAAATCAAAAAACAGAGCAGTTGTTTGTCTAATGGATGGTAGCAAAAAGGAAACCATAAAGTCTGATCTCTTATTTATGCAATCATCTATTTTATAAGTCCTTAGCTTCCTTTTACAGATTAGGTTGAGTTTTAACATAAATGTTTTAAAAGTATTAATTTGGTGATAAAATTGTCAAAATTCTCTCACATGTTTAATAATTTTTTAAATGTGGGGGGGGGGGGGCAGGGGGTGTCAGAGGAGGTGATGGGGAGAGGGGTGTATTGGTATGCTGTCTGACAATAATAAAGTCTGCTTAGCCTCCTCACATCACCATCTAAGCTGACTCAGTGGTAGACATATGCACTTACCTCTCATCATCTGCTGCCTCCTATGATGCATACACACAAGGAATGTTGTAATAATGAATGTGATACGACCACATACATAGAATGTTGTAATAATGGAAGTGATATGACCACAAACATAAAATCATGTGGATATACAACATGAAAAAACCCATTACAGAGATCATTTCTTCTATTTTGCAAGTTTACATTCAAAAGACGACTAAATCTTACTATTGAGCTGCTCCCTTGAAATCACATCACTAAACTTCTGTAGAAAGCATATTACAACCACATTTATTCAAAAATGTATGCAAAAAGAGAATAGAAAGACAAAAGATGGCCTTACTTGTTCTGAAATGAATTTGAATCCCTTATCCTCTCGGATGTTCTCGTAGGTTTCACCGAGGAGAGGATTAAAGGGCTTTGTCCCTGCCCTGTAATAAGTTGAGCTGTAACTTGAAATGGCAAAAGCTGTTACGTAGACCATCCGTTTGTACGGGTCGTCTATTTCACTGGCAAGATCTAGCAATTCGCTATACTCTAATTCCTCACATAGAACCTAGAAGCGAAACAAGAGACAAGAAAAATATCTAAGTGATGACGATGATGATGATGCCTTTTTGGGAAGAGAAGCAGTAGAGGCAACAAGGTGAGGATGGGAGGGGGGGGAGGGGGGGAGAATTCTTCACAAGTTCTCTCCTATAGATCTCTGAAGTAGGAAGAATGGGAGATAAGGAAACAATCAAGTTCTTTCTGATAATTTTATAATTATTTTATAATTAAAATATGTTTAAATTTTGGAGGGGGGGGGGAGAGAATTCTCCATAAGTTCTTTCCTATAGATCTCTGAAGTAGGAAGAATGGGAGATAAGGAAACCATCAAGTTCTTTCTGATAATTTTATAATTATTTTATAATTAAAATATGTTTAAATTTTCATGTAACATCTGATGTTTCTTCCCGTGCGACTGATGTTTGGTTCGTATACATATTTAATATGCAGACATGTTCATTAAGACCAATACAAGAACAACAACAACAATGACAAAGAAAGAAAGAAATTAGTTGCATAAAACCATAGCACTGAAGGTACCAAAAGGAAGGACTTGTAATTCCTGTGTCAGGTATGTAATTGTCTGCCCATTCCTACTCCATGGACCACCATTTAATGTCCCCAGCCTAAAGACAAAATGTGTACCTCCATTTCCTCAAATAGCCCCTTTAACGAATAAATTTATCTCAAAACACCATTATCCAATTGAGAAACACCAAATCAAGAGAAGATTCTGTTCCACAACACTGTACAGTCAGCAATACTTGAATGAAGTCATGATAATCTTGTTCCTGGTGTGAAACGTAAACCTAGGGTTTGAAGGCTGACCGCTATACCTGTCCCTCACCCTAGTATTTATAACTCACAATTGTAGTGCAAACTAAGTTTATTCCTCAGGTCACTGCAGGGTCATATTCTGTTCTATTCAATCACTCCTTGCTCTTTCAAAATTTGCTTTTCAATTCGCTATTTAGTTTTGTGTTTGAAAACTATTTGATTGTATTACTGGGTACTCTAATAATTACCCAAACTATTAACAGAGAAAGTAAACAAGTTATATGATTGTATAAGTTTTTTGCCATTGGCATTATAAGGATGGATAACTCACTTTTGGCATAGAGTATATAAGCATAAGACTAGTGCAGGGTAAATAACATAATATCAAAAACCATCATTTGCTCTTTCAAAACTTTTGCTTGGAATGCCTATTTTTAGTTTAAATATTTTGAAAATGATTTGAATGCGATTTAAAGCTCCACACAACTGCCAGAAAACATAATAACCCAAGCAGATATGATCATGTGATGTTTTGAATTATGTATTATAATACCTGTAGCATACTGAGTGGCTCATTGAGGGCTACTGGCATGGCAATTCTTAGATAAATATTTTATATTTATTGACTATGTTATAATATCTGTAGCATACTGAGTGGCTCATTGAGTGCTAATTATGTAATATAATATCTGTAGCATACTGAGTGGCTCATTGAGGGCTAATTATGTATTATAATACCTGTAGCATACTGAGTGGCTCATTGAGGGCTAATTATGTATTATAATACCTGTAGCGTACTGAGTGGCTCATTGAGGGCTACTGGCATGGCAATTCTTAGATAAATATTTTATATTTATTGACTATGTTATAATACCTGTAGCATACTGAGTGGCTCATTGAGTGCTAACTATGTATTATAATACCTGTAGCATACTGAGTGGCTCATTGAGGGCTAATTATGTATTATAATACCTGTAACATACTGAGTGGCTCATTGAGGGCTAATTATTATGTATTATAATACCTGTAGCATACTGAGTGGCTCATTGAGGGCTAATTATGTATTATAATACTTGTAGCATACTGAGTGGCTCATTGAGTGCTAATTATGTATTATAATACCTGTAGCATACTGAGTGGCTCATTGAGGGCTAATTATGTATTATAATACCTGTAGCATACTGAGTGGCTCATTGAGGGCTAATTATTATGTATTATAATACCTGTAGCATACTGAGTGGCTCATTGAGTGCTAATTATGTATTATAATACCTGTAGCATACTGAGTGGTTCATTGAGGGCTACTGGCATGGCAATCTTAGATAAATCTTTTCCGATGTTCTTCTTTAATATGTTCCACAGACTGAGATGGCTGGTATCTGGCTGTGGAGATGGCAGCTGTGTGCGTCTCCCGGTCTGAGAGCGAACCTGAATATTCTCATTTCTCCCTTCCTCCACTGAAAGAACAAGAAATCAAAAGTGAGCAAACAAACAGAAGAATTTACAACAAAAAGAAAAACAAAAGAAAGAAGAAGAAAAAGAAGAAGAAGAAGAAGAAAGAGAAGAAGTAGAGAAAGAAATGACCAAATTAAGTAACTTGACCGGTAAAACAGTCGCTATAGCAACTGAAGGTTACCTTGAATCAAATATTTTACACCAAATCAACAAACTGTTTTAAGTCAACCGACCAAAATATATAGTTTCATATTTTCTAAAAAAACATTTTCTTCCATGTGTACATATTCACCTTAGTTAATCAAATTGTCAGATATTTTCCTTATGTCGTGCAAGACCCAAAATTGTGAAGTTCTTCACTAGGAAATCTCTTCTCAGAAATGATTTTTAATCCTCAAATCCCGAATTGCACTCGGATATTTTTCATAATTAAAACTTGACATTTAAGGGAGGCAGCCGACTGAATTTGTTTATCTGATTACATAACAACATATGGACACCGCCACAGATGTATAAACCGAACGAGCAGAACGTTAATTAAACACCTTTATACTTTGATATTGATTAAAACAAAAGCAGGAGCGTAGCGACCAATTACAGCACCGCCAGCCCCAAGAATTGATTGGACATCGACATACATTACTTTGTAGCAACCGATAAAGTGGACACAGTTTGTTCTGACATATCCCATGGTTACTTCAAATTAATGTTTTTATACATCGTTAGATGCGATCACTACATGCTCTCCTGCTCCATAATGTTGAATGTAGTGAAAAAATTGAATGAGACAACAATTTGAGCAGTGTTTGTAGAGCATAACTATACACTATAATGGAATATAATTTTCAGTTTATTGTCTCTTACAACCAGAATGCATCATCTCATTATCATACACATTCAGGGATGAAATTTTCTTCATATTTTAGCTAAAAATATATCAAATCAACATGCATTTGTTCATAAAACTGAGATTTGGTAGTAAAATACTACTAAACAGATGATCATATCAAAATTATCAGTGACTTAGTTATTTTTGGAAAAAAAAAACATTGTTGGAAAAATTAACCTCAATAAAAATACTCCAAAATCACATTAGAGAAATTCAAATTCAATTATTTATCCTAAATGACTTCTTTTTTAGATATGTTTTGTGAATGTTCCCTTTTAGCTTAATTAAAGAATAGTGCGGTACAGCACGAAAGGTTGCCATGGGAACGAAAGGACAACGTCGCAATTAAATCTGGATTTATTAACGGCCATGGAAGATAAAACAAAGGGCAAACGATTCATCTTAACAGACTCAAACTAAGCTCTACTCTGTTTCTCTTCTTCTGTTCATCCTCAACGTAGAGTGCGGACAAGAGATAACAAGCTTGTCAGATTCAACGTCCATACTTGACCTAAAAATAATTTGAGAGTTATAAGGTGTTCGGATAGCAGAAGTGACATGTTTAGTAAACACTCCACTGATACGCAACACAGCTCAGAAAACCCAGCGGCTGTAGGACAAAGTACGATGGTAAACAAAACAATTCTGTATTTCATTATCAGGACCATTTGCAGAGCCAGATGGCAAATTACTTTACCTTAACAAGGTTTCCGAACAACTCTTGTTACTCTTGCATAACATTTATGTGCTCTAGACCCTTTAACTTGACAGCATTTTGTTGACGCAAATTTAATGAAAATGTGATTACAGCTGATGTCATTAAAAGCTTGACATATATATGATAAATGACCTGTGGTAATATTCACACTTTTAAGATTAATGTAAAATTGCGTGAGTAGGCCTTTATCTTTTGTTTCCCCCCCCCTCCCCACCCAAGAATAGGAGGGGGAATGGAAAGTCCTGGAAAAGTCAATTGATGGTTCAAAGGTATTTGTTTTGATTAATTTCAGTGTATGGAATTTTTAAGCTGAATTTGTTGCAATCTGATGGAAGCATATGGAAAATGTTGAAGTGGAGATACCTGTAAGTTATTCTGAAAATAGGGGACTCACAAAGGTGTGGATTCTGTATGGGGGGGGGGGGCTCAGCTCTTTGATTGTCATGTGTATATGCCAGACTATTGATTAATATAAACTACTTTTCTAATTAGTAAATGGAACTAAAAGAAACAAACCAGTTATTTGTAAAACTATATACTGGGTCTGGAAGTTGATACAATCACTACCTTATTTATAAATGAAATATATCACATCAGTGGTGGATTCCCTAATGTCATATCAAAATACTGCACAATAATCCTAATGTCATACCAAAATACTGCACAATAATCCTAATGTCATACCAAAATACTGCACAAAAATCCTAATGTCATACCAAATACTGCACAATAATCCTAATGTCATATCAAATACTGCACAATAATCCACTGTGGATTAAAGAACCAGACAGTGTTTAATGCTTACTATAACTGACATTTGATTTCATGACTTCTCAATTTCACCATAATGTTGTTTTTCTCCATACTGTACCACCCAGTCTGATACTACAAGCACAACACAATAAGTATACACATTATGAGAACCTCAGTAATTCTTCCGTTCAAAGATGGATGTTTTTCCCTAATTTAGAGTAAACTGTATTTCTCCTAACATTAATATATAGACCCAAAACAAATGATACTTTCACAGACAATTTACATCACGGATTGAAAGTTCATGTAAAGAGCAACACTTTTAAACTTACAACTCACTCACTGAGATTTATTATTGATGGGGCATGACCATAGAGTGAAAACAATTAAATGCATACATGCCTACTGTACAGTATTAAATTGCTCTGCGTTGCCATGCTGAAATAAGTTTCCAGGCAATACACAGAGCATGAAATGAAAGCTGGAGTGTTTTTTTCTTCTTTTGTCAAGATTGTTTAGATGGTATACTAATGGTATAGGACAGTTAAAGCATGTTCCAATTAGGATATATTTGCCATAATGAGGTTAAAAGCTGCTGGTGAAATAGGACACAAAAATCCATTTGTATCAGTAATATGGATCATTGTGCTAATACTGTATGCTATAGCATCCCATATAGTATGGATCATTATGCTATTAATACCGTATGCTATAGCATCACATACGGTATGGATCATTATGCATGGATGGTGATATACAATATTTGACCAAGCAGAATGAAACCTAGTTAACAGAAATAACTCTCCTAAAACAGTTAATATAGTTTAAACAATAAAGAGTTAAAACTGGTTCTAGACTGTTTACATGTACAGTAGATAAAGTTTGAACTATTGTTACTTTGTCAACTATTCCAGAAGTGGCTTCCAGTGTTTATGGGAGCTATGTGCATGAACACTGAAGATGAGATATACATGAACATGGATATCCCACTGAATATGGGATATACGTGAATATCCTGGCACTGACTATTGGATGTACGTGAATATCCCATTAATATGGGATGTACATCCCACTGAATATGGGATATACATGAACATGAATATCTCACTGAATATGGGATATACGTGAATATCCCACTGACTATTGGACGTACATGTACTGTATATCCTTCTGAATATGGGATATACATGTATAGGAATATCCCACTGCATATGGGATATACATGAATACGCAGCTTAAGATGGGATATAATATCCAGCTCACAATGGGATATACATATCTCCAAATCAGGATGAGACTTTATTAATGGATTTGAGAGAGTGTTGATGATGAATTGACACTTCAGCTTAAAACTTACCCCACTTGCTCTCATTTTCAGTTTTGGACAGCCCCACTGTCATGACAAGAAAGTATACGGAATTGAGATAATTATCCTAAAAACAGACCGATGCAAAAACAGCGACTTACCGATACAAAAACAACAAAGGTGTTTCTTGGGAGACAAATTTCTTTTAGAAGAAAGCAATACATTTAAACAAGCAGCATACTGCAGCAAGTCTCACAATTAATTAATTGTAACCTGTTAATGAACTATAACAAAGGTCCATTGTTACAGCTGTTAGTCAAAGTCTACTCTACGTTGACAGGATACAATCTCAAAGGCTGGTTTGGAAATACACAATTTTGCTTTAAATGTTGTGCAAAAAGTAACAACAATACAAGCTATATACCAAAAGAAGAAGATGAAACACTGTACTGTACACACTGAAGCAGAAGAGTAAATTTATATGATAAATATACTTCATAAACATGTATACATATATAACAATGGCTACTGCAATCACTATACTGTACTGTATGTGCTGTGTCAATGAATACCAATAATTTCTACTCTCTATACTGTGTGTCCATACATTACCATATTTTACAATATATATTTTTTGATTCCCCTTTTGTTCCCCTTAAGAGTCTGCTATATGGCCTCTAGGGATTTCAATGGTTGTTTTCTAACATAACATACACAGCCTTGTCATCTCACTGGGATGAATTGTTGAAAGGAGGACTAATTTGAAGTCCATGGAAACAGAATAAAACATGTATCCAATCTGACAAATTTGTCTTGTACAAGAGTTATGTTACAGTATATATATATACTGTAACTGTACCCTGTTTATACATATACATCCACACATATAGTCAGGAGCAACTTGGTATTAAAGTCCGCACTCAAACTTATATTGGGTCAAATAAATAAATCAGACACTTACAGTAGCTCAAATCCTTTTTCTGATTAATTGAACAATTCTGTTATAAAGTATACACTATTGTATAGCTAACCATGACAAGATATATAGCTAGCTAACATCTAGGGTGTGATACTTGACAAGTGAAATCAATCTTATTTCAATGTCTTGAATTGAAGTGAAATGCATAATGAGTCCCAAAGGACAAAATGTGTTTATATAGCATATCAGTTTTTTATGTTACAGATTATTCAAAGAACTAAAATTCTTTTCCATCATAACTTTAATGTATTACAGTAGAAATCATGATTTCAACTTTAGACTAAACAAAGTAGATTGAGATACGTGAATCTTTCTGCAATACATCCCTAAATTACATCCGCCATACAACAGGAAGCTGCCAGTGGCAGTGGCCAATGGTAGCACACTTAGTCTCGTACTACTATAAATATAAGTCAAGATGGCTTTCACCGATGGAATTAAAAAACATTCTCTATAGATGTGAGATTCTTGGATCTATGTAAAACAACCAAAATGAACCTCAAGACCCTTTTAGAAGTATTTGAGTTGCGACTGATCCCAAACAATTCTCAATTACGGAGCAATAATTTCCAATCATCTCTGTGAACATAGGGTTGGCTTTCTGGCAAAGTAATACTTTGTGTAATGAGTTACTGATTGCTTAAATCCATTAGACAATATCCGCGGTCATAATCTCAAACCGGAGATTGAACCATGGTTTGCTATTATCTCAGACCGTAGGTTGGAAATAAAATTTAGTGACCGTGGCACAATACCAACAAAAAAAAAAAAAAATGATCAGACGAGACAATATATAATGCTTGTTGCCTCATTCTTGGAAAATCTGTTAAATGGCTTCATCATTCCAGCTGATTATGTGTAAGCTGTAGAGAGTGGCTGTATAGAATCATGTAATAGATTTGTGTTACGGTGTGCATTATACCAAGTAAAAGTTGTATACAGTACAGACACCCATCAAAGCAAAGTAAGAGGTCTAAGATAAGTTAATTTATCATCATTGGCTACTGAGAAAGTGATCAAGTGATTTCATTACCAAACTTATCAAACTGTTGAAAGTGTTGCCCATTTTCTTTGTTCATGTTATGATAATGACAGAGGACTTAAATAAACAGATTTTGTTTTATATTTTAAGATTTTGTAGCACCCATCTCTATTTTAATATAGTTCTAAGAAAAACCATTAAACTCCCCAAAAAAATCATAACACCTTTAAAATAATAAAAATCCCACAACATGTGACTGGATCATGGTGTATGTATAGACTTGCTCAATAAACTCTTCAATAATGTTTAAATAATGAACACAGAATGAACACAGAATGAACACAGAACCTATGATATCTCCTATTAAAAATATAATACAATTTTTGTAAACTATTTGGATGTACTGTTCACTGTTAGTATCTCCAGCACACAGACACACACAGACACAGACACACAATGATGGTTGGGTATGCTTCTCCAACTAGCAGACTTTGATATCATCCGAGAAGAGAAGAGACAAAACTCTTCACACCAAGAAATTTATGAGTGTTATTAGCTGGTTGAAATCTGATACATTCATTGCTCAATGTAGTACACCAGTGCTTAATATCATAGACACCCACCATGTGGCTTTAGTATATATAACAGTAACAGGAAATAACTAGCAGAATCTCAAATGGCATATAGTCAATATATTTAGATATTGAGTATATGTTGAGAATATTAGAGGCATCTTCGAGAGTCAGGGTGGTCCCTGGGGATAACTACCTCACCATTTTTTCATATTCCATTTTGCCTTAAGTTTCATTATGAAAATGAGAATACATGGTTCTTTATCTCATATTTTCCCAGGTCTCCTCCATATTTTCCCAGGTCCCTTCCATATTTTTCCAGGTCTCCCCCCCCCCAATTGACCTCAAGCTGGTGGGGCTGTATGACCCCACCCCTCTTGTCTGGCATTTTTATCTGAAATTTTGCAAAACTTGGTAGAAGCTTGCCAAGTACATATTTGTAAATAATAACCTTCCATTTTTTCCTGGATTACAATTACCAGAATATAGCAATTACAAACTAAATTATTAAAATGAATCATGGAATAAGAATGTGAAGTAAATGTTGATTAATATGACCACTTTTTAATTTAATTGCATATTTCAGACTATTTAAATACTCAGATTTAATTTACCAGCTACTAAATCACAGAGTGTCCATCTGTACCTTTATTTAAAAGCTTACAAATATTACAATGCATAATTTCTCTAAATTATAGAGCTATAAAAACATTACTTTTCTACACATTTATACCACAACACCTTTCCAGAAGGGCTAGTTCAGAATTATTTTGATAAAACTGAAATCATACTGGTACTATACCAAAATACAGGAAAGAAAAAACCAATTAGTTTGGTCGACTTGATTTAGTAGCATTTGCAGACAACCACTACAGCGAGATTTATTGATAGTTCTTCTTATAGCACAGATAAATATAGATTCTTACAATTATCTTGTCTTGAACTCTGGCTGGATGCATACTAGATGCAAACTAAAAGCAATACACGGCTCTGTTACTTTTGATATTTCCAACAAACTTAAAGAAACCTATCTTTTGAAAGCTTTCTTAAAACAATAAAGTTGAACGTTTTGGATGATTAAGTTCTACCTTTATTGTTCCCGAATATTCTTGGAAGATGTTGTGGTCATCGACATGGTCACATATGGTCAAACTTTTAGACCATACTGACCAGTGTCACCTGTCATTTTTCACTTCAAGACATCTGCGTACAGTGTAATCTCAATGATTGTGAATAATTAATTCTTAGATCTACTTAGATCTATCTTCTGCCTTGAGTTTGGGTCAGCCATATCAAACAAGTACACAGATGGAGCTGCAGCATCACTGCAGCCAAGCTGCCTGTAATTTAGTGGGATGCACTGGTCTGCAGAGTACATCTCTTATTGTTTGATATTAATGCAGCCTTGCTGCAGCTGTTTTTTCTGGGCACAGGGTTTCAATTATGCAATATGGAAGATATATATATGTTTTAGTACAACAGATGTGTGTCCCACAGATTTCATGTAATGTTTTGCTGTTTCATTTGTAAACCTTTGAAGCTTAAGTTTGTCTACAGTTCCATGGGATGAAAATTTTTGGGGGGAAATTGTTTTGGGGATTGCAGATGAAGATGGATGTTTTTTCAACATCAATAGTAATTGAGAGTCCTTGCTAGTTTACATGCATTCTGAACACTGATTCTGATGGTAGGAGGTGGGTGGAGGGTCTGTTGGGTGTTGAACGATCTGATTATAAGAACTCTTGCAGAGCAAAATAGCAGAGCAGGATGGAATACTGCAAGCAATATTGTGATTTAAATCAAAACTATACACAATATTAGTTTTGTAAGACAATCTGACATATGTAACGCCATTTAATTTGATATGAAACTGCCATTTTTCTAAATTGACACCTTTGAGAGAGAAATAACAACAGGTGACCTCCTCTTTTGGACAAAGGATTGAAATAGTTGGCCTGCCTGATAATTGTTTCTGCTCCAAATAATCGTTAAAGAATACAAAGGAAGGATTAATCACACTCACATTTTCAAAGAAAGAGAGAAATGAATCAATAAATATACCCTCGCCCAAACTAAGGTCAAACTAAATATCAACAAGAACACCTGTTTGCGTAAAACCTGTCAAGATCACACCCGGTAGGCATCATACGCTCATTACACTTTAACCTTACATAGTAACGATAGTCACACACTGTGCTGAATTATGCTTAAAACCACTGTTGCTCAATGATAGCAAACAGAGAACGCTGGCTCGGAGCTGTCTGCTGTAAAAATTATTCAGGATTTCAGAGGCATGCAAGCAGGAGACCAGATAAATTCATGAGATGTACGTTGTTGTGATGAGTGTATAGTTCAACAGGAAGTTTGGGACAAATTATATATAAACTGGGAAATAACAGGTGGTAGGGAAATAGGAAGAAAATCAAACAAAAAACTGTCATGTGTAGAGAACTGAATATATGTACTGTAGCAGTCAATATAGAGAATACTAAAGAGAGGGTACATTATATGTCAAGAGTAGGAAGCTGTTATATAACATGATCTAACTTCAAAGACATGCATACATTACAGAATGTACAAATTACACTATTGCAGTAAAGAGTAGAATATATATACTGTACTGTAGCAGTCAATGTAGAGAATATTAAAGAGAGGGTACATGATATGTAAACAGTTGGAAGCTGTTATTTAATATAATCAATTCTAGGCATGAACTTCAAAGACATGCGTACATCAGGGAATGTACAAATTACACTATTGCTGTAAAGAGTAGAATGTATGTACTGTAGCAGTCAATATGGAGAATACTAAAGAGAGGGTACATGATATGTAAACAGTGGGAAGCTGTTATTTAATATAATCAATCTCTAAGCATGAACTTCAAAGCCATGTGTACATCAGGGATTGTACAAATTACACTATTGCTGTAAAGAGTAGAATATATACTGTACTATAGCAGTCAATATTGCGAATACTACAGAGCGGGTACATCATACAGTACTGTATGTCAACAGTAGGAAGCTGTTATTTAACAGATTAATCTCTAAGCATGAACTTCAAAGCCATGTGTACATCAAGGAATGTACACATTACACTATTGCAGTAAAGAGTAGAATATATATACTGTAGCAGTCAATATTGAGAATACTAAAGAGAGGGTACATTATACAGTATGTCAACAGTAGGAAGCTGTTATTTAATATAATCAATCTCTAAGCATGAACTTCATAGACATGTGTACATCAGGGATTGTACAAATTACACTATTGCTGTAAAGAGTAGAATATATACTGTACTATAGCAGTCAATATTGCGAATACTACAGAGAGGGTACATCATACAGTACTGTATGTCAACAGTAGGAAGCTGTTATTTAACAGATTAATCTCTCAGCATGAACTTCAAAGCCATGTGTACATCAAGGAATGTACACATTACACTATTGCAGTAAAGAGTAGAATATATATACTGTAGCAGTCAATATAGAGAATTCTAATGAGAGGGTACATTATATGTCAACAGTAGGAAGCAGTTGTTTAACACGATCGATATCTAGGCATGAACTTCAAAGACATGCGTAGATCACAGAATGTACAAATTACACTATTGCTGTAAAGAGTAGAATGTATGTACTGCATAATCAAACCAATCAGGATAACCTTAATCATTTTATATGATGGAGATCATTATGATAAAAATCTATACATGTATGCAAACTCAAGTTCTTTTAATAAAATATGATTGTTATTAATATGCATGAATTGCGGTTACTACCAATATACTGTATACTCTATGTGTGATGCTGTATGATTAATCATATCAGTCGAAATCATTTAATGAACATTATTTGCCAATATTTGTTATGTTAATAAAATATATATGCTTCTACTTACAGAAAGATATTTATTGATGGAACTATAAAAAGTTAAGAGCTATTTGAGGTGTATGATCTACGCCCGTAACATTTAAGGCATAAACATGGCTTTTAGGTTTGTGCTTCATTACATTTCATGCTGTCTAGCAAATCTATACTACTGCAAAAGAGCTATCATCTTAAAGTAACATAGCAAGGTCTATTGAAAACCACTTAAGATTACTGTGTTTATAATAGTAAATAGAAATATTATTAATAAAGGAATGGTGTTTAATGACAGCGATTCCCAGGCAGAAATCTATCCGTATGGATGAGAATATCCAATTACTGTATGTAGATGAATATTATCACATTAGGTTAAAATGAAATATCTTCAAAGCTGGTTGTATCTCAAGAAATGAGATAAGGATCTGTATTTTACCACTCTGCACTGAAATAATCCTCTCAATTTTAGGAGCATATCTTACAAACATAAAGTATATCATATCTCTAAATATTGTGTAATGCGTTGAAGGTTATTAGCCGTACCACTTCACCACAATAGACGATGCCATTATGATTCTTATTATGCAAAGTAAGTACGAACTACTGTAAGAGTCTGAACAAGGTCATTTAGTGTAAAATATATTTGATTTAAAATGTAATTATAAATTCTAAGGTTTTACACATAAATTTGGTTCACCTCATGCTATGTGACTATAGCTAAACCCTTTTGTTTTTCCGCCAAGCAGCAGAAAGAAGTAAAAATTTAATTATTGAACTTAAAACAACAATTTATATCAACAATATTAGACCAGCTTTCTCTAGTGTCACGTCTACCAAATGCACTTTTTGTGTGTTTTTAATATGCAGGCTGGTGCAAACAGTATCTAATGCAGCGAGGTATGTGATGCTATTAAACAATCTTTCGCTGACTAACCTCTACAAATCACCATTGCAATGTGTTCATGGTGCAATGGTCATATCAAATTACCATAGCCCAAACTCAAATGATGATAATGTAATTCCAATCTACTTTTTCGTTAGATTTACGATATATATTCAGAGCTATGTGTGAATTCAAAGAGATGGAGTAAATGGTGAAGGCAAATGTATAAATGAAGCTGTAGCCATGCAATATGCCACACATATACGTAATGCTGCACTATTAAGAGGATAAACAGGGCATGGCCAGAGAAGGAGGGAACCTTGGAGAAACAGCTTTGCAATAGTTTGGTCTACTTCTTGGGGTAATTTCCTAGTAGAGTGACTATTCTCAATACTATTTGTCATATGCTTTAATATGTAAGTTTGATTGGTAAATAAGGATAAATTTAAGAGATAATTCACTTTGATTTCACCTTTATTTTATAAGGCACTGTACATATCAAAAATAGGAAGCTGGGAGGGGGGTGGGACTATAGCCTAGCTGGGTACAACATACTGTATAGCTAGTGTTCTGCAGTTTAAGGGGGGGGGGCTATAGCCTAGCTGGGTAGAACATACTGTATAGCTAGTGCTCTGCAATTTGGGGGGTGGGGGTCTACAGCCTAGCTGGGTAGAACACACTGTATAGCTAGTGCTCTGCTGTTTGTGGGGACTACATCCTAGCTGGGTAGATATACTGTATAGCTAGTGCTCTGCAGTTTGATAAAATTGACTATTCTGGTCTTTAGAGATAATCTCTATTGTTTGATGTTGATTCAGCCTTGCTGCAGCTTTACTGTTTGACATGGCTCCTCATCATACATTAATGCAGAGCCTTCTGCATTTGGTGCCACAGTTTGAATAAATCCTACTGTAGTGTACTCAAAATTCCACTTGATCAAAATATAACACACTGGTAGATTTTTACACCAAATAAAATTGATTCGATTCTAAACTTTTAAGGAACATGTTTTCACTCAGCAAAATTCAGATGCCAAATTAAGGAACATTTTAATATGTTTTACTTTTACTTAATTACCTGAATTAATGAAAACTTGACAAATCAAGCTAATTAATGACTTTGTTATGAAAGCTATCTATTGATAGCATATCAACTCTAAGCAATTTTAGAAGAGCTTTAACTTACCTATTGATTCAGTAATATGCATATTCATAATTATCATGAGACACATGCATAACTAATGAATATGATTGTATAGTAGTTGTGCTCAAGTCCATAAACTATCCAATGCAGGAAAAACTGACTGGTTCTTGGTGCAAAGGATATCAATTATATCATCAGGAACATGCAGAAATCATGAATATTCACGTTACTGGACTTTTGTCCAAGAAACATCCGAAGCAGAAAAAACAGACTAGGTCTTGACCCAAAATGGTATCAATTATATCATCAGGAACATGCAGAAATCATGAATAATCACATATATCTTGCACCAACATCAAAACATCCACTGCAAGAAAAGTCAGAGAGGTTTTGGCTCAAAAAAAGTATCAACTATTTCCTTAGGAATACACCTAATTATCCTCAACCTCGTTTGGAAATACCCGTAGGAAATGTTGTTTGTTTGTGAAGGATATATGGGTGGGATGTGCACTTACTATTAGATATATCTTTACTATTAAGCCTATCTGTCATAATTGAGTGAGGAACATGCATAAATTATTAATATTTTATACGTCAATAATGTCCACAATGCAGGCAAGACATTGAATAAATCTTGGCCCTCAAAGCTTTTAATGATACACCCAACCTTCCTTTCCTACTGTAGCTCCCTACTATGAGGATTGTGAAACATGTCTGCCTGGCATGTACTGATTAGAATGTTAGTTACTGCATCTGAATGTGTTCACTTGGCTGTGGGCACCATGCAAGCGGTGCTTCTACGTAGGTTAATGCTGAATGTTGTACTGAAGCCCCAGGATCTGAATTACAAACTTAATCAAGAATTGGAACAGAGTTAAACCAAAGAAATATGACACTGAAAACTAGGAACCCTAAAGCAAATCTATATGAAGTACCATTAGTCACAATCTATAGTCATGTGTCACATTATAACATAATGGTATAAATCAAACACACAAATATGTATTAAGCCTCTCTGTGTTAGGCAAAGCTAACTCAGTTAAAAACAAGTTTATAGCAATGGAAACAATTTAAAGCTGTAGTATTCACTTGAGAATTTTGTTTACGTCCACTGTGTGACAGGGAGGGGGGAAGGGGGGAAAGGGGGGGAGTGGACAAGTAGGGAAAAGTAGGGGTTATTGTCACGAATCACACACAATGGCTTATTAACACAGCAGTGACCATATCAGATAAGAACCTGTTACTATTCTAAGGTTTTTTGAAAGAAAATGTCCTTTTCAAAACCCTGTAGTATATATACCACACAAAGCAAAATGGTGCGCACAGAATGTCAACATATACCGTAATCCAATGAACAAAAACCTGACCAGATCAAGATAAATCCAGACTGCTATATATAGATATATATGGATGTTACTGAATACACAATGTTGCAGGATACTAAAGGGTTGTATTCACACATTTATATCCTTCACAAACAAATACAGAAAGCCGCTACTGACATCAAGAAACAGGCTCAAGCCTACCACTGAATCCTACCACTGAGTCCTACTAAAACCGAGCCTAGTCTAAAAAAAAAGGTCAGACAAATTCTTCAGTTCGTAGAAACTATGAACAGGCACTACCAATAACTGATCAATGTAATGGCTTGCATACTGCATTATAACTCGTAATACAGTTTAGTGTCTAATGCTAACAAAAAATTATTACAAAGAATCCAACTACCTTTGTTGAATAGTTCATAAAGTTTGGGTCAAAGCTTTGTGAAGGAGGGGGAGAAGGGAAACCGGGGAAAAGCTATTTAGTAAAATCAGGAGCATGGAAAGCATTGTTTCTTTACAGGTTCAAGGTTATGTGTAGATTGAAATGACAATAACTTCTGCTAGTCACAACAGGGTAGTGCAATGTTAATGTAAAGATCTATCATATGCATAGTAAATGACTGCAAAACACTGATTAGATACACACTGTTGTATCAACGAACATTTACTTTGCTTTATACACATGATACAGAGTCAATAAAATAATAAGTAACAGGAACCTCATTGTTGTCAGGCCAGAAATACTTTGTTATAAGCCCGTCCAAATATAAATATTCATCAAACAACTACAGTATATACATATGCAATAGACTGGAGGATTAGAACTTGCCCTATTAAGGACAATCTTGATTTTTAGCCTATCTAGGCATACTGCAGTTGTTCACTGTAGTATACATTGCAATGTACAACTTGTTTGCTGAGAGTCAAACCATAATACTCTTTATTGCTTGTGTATCATATTCTGCTGTAACTGTGTGCAAATTGATATATAACAACCTACAGTACATAGTAGTGCAATATCACTGAACACTGCTCAGACTCATTTGTTGGAGTAAATTTGTATTGATTTTGGCGACTTTTTCCATTACTTTGGATGCATTACATTGGCTTGACTTGCTCAATTGCATATAATGTAAAGCACCGAAAATGTTTAACAGTTGCAATTCTATTTTTCTTTGTCATTAACAATATTAAATGTGAAAAATGTGTCTGGGTCAAAAGGCTTTTAAAATTGAGCAGATTGATTATTAAATGTTTACAAAACATAAAAAGTAAAATCAATTATTAACCTCGCAATTTAGAATAACTTGATAAGACAACCGTTGCAGCTTGATTAAATGTTAGAGTATTGTTCCATACCAATCACAAAAAACAAAGCAATGTGCTAATCAGCTTAATATATCATTAATGAAGTTAAGAATGTAAGGTTTGAATTTATTGTATGCAAATGATGCTGGGTCTGGGTCCTTCTACTGTGGTTATGTTTAAAATAAGAGCTTTACTTATGCTTTTACATTATAAGCAAACTAGGCTAGATAGGCTTAGACAAAGTTAAGAGAATATGGTTGTGTTGTAAGCCAGCAGCTAGGCAAAGGGTATAGTATGTGTTGAAAGTAATAGGCGTTCACAGGAATCAAACCGCTGTGCGACATTAATGTAACAACTAAACAGTATACTTTTAGTACAGCTATGTACTAATATGCATCGTTGTGGGAGACAGGATGTTGCCATGGGGACTGACAATTCTACATAAGCCATACTTAAGGCAAACCAATGGACACATTAACTACTGAAGTCATGGAGTATTTTAACATGCTTTAACATTATCAGAAGGCCAGCTCATTCCATGTTACCTAAACCTTCATTAATTGAATGTGGGTTAACATGCCCAGTATTTTATACCCCACTGAAGAAGGTGGGTATGATTTCAGTCTTAAACACCTGGTTTGTGGTTACCATCATCGGCTGGAGACAATCATTTGTTGACAGAGTAATATTACATGAAAAAACAACCGTAAGATATGATAAAGAAGTTATTTCAACTTGATACTACAGAAGTGTGTTTTGACAACTGGTAATCTTAATGGGGTAAACCTGACATTTATATTTTAACACCACCACGAGTTAACACCAATAATTAACTGACTTAATCAACTCTATTATTTATATATTGTTTTCCCTGTACATACCTGAATCTGAGTTAAGACACATTTTGTACATTATAGTGACATCTCGCTTATAGTCCTTTCCCATAGCTTCATCCGTCTGTTCATTAAACACTCCCAGAAATCATCTTCACCCGAAGTAAAATTGAAAGACTGTTCCCAAATAAATCATATAATCCGTTCTCCAGCATTACTTGGTTGAAACCTAATTATTTGCAATGATCATGTTTATTACAGACACTTTACTATATCTATGCTTTATCACAGACACATTACAATATGTATGTTTTATTGATGATGCACACAGGGCTTAGAACAAACCTCTCAATACTGTGTGCTTCTGTTGTTGCTGTATATGTAGGTTATATCACAAATGTGAAATATTCTCCAATCAGCTGAAATAAAATGTTAACATATCTCCAGGCTTCAGCATCACATTCCAATTTACCATATATAAAAAAAAAACCACAGTATTAATTTCTTTTCAATTTTGCTTTCTGATGAAGTCTCTGCTAAGACGATAAATTCCGAATTGATGTATTAAATATGCTGTTTCCCCTGACGACAGAAGTTCTAACCGAGCACGATGCATAAACTCTGACAAACAAGTTAAAATCAAGCATTGCAGTAGAGCCTCACCACACCTGTTTTAATTTCTGTTGTTTATTAACTACAGCTATGATAGTACATGCAGGATAACTTCCAAGTCTTATTTGCTACATGCCTGCAGAGTAAATCCTTCCATTGCAGCACACTAATGTAATCATTGTACGTGTTTCACCGATTTGTCTGACATTTTGATTACCAGAGCGGCATGGTGCGTATTATATATTTTCCACCTCTAACGATCTTGACCACTCAGAGTGTATTGCTTTGGCTAGCTGGCTGGTTTGTGCGAGAAGACGGTTGAGACTATTCCTCCCTACTTCGTAGAGACAGAGTACATTATACACACACACACACACACACACACGCATACGTTGTTGTTGTGCAATTCAATAATCATATTCATCAGCTCAGAGATTTGACTTGCACAGTATTCTAATGACCTTGTAAGATGTGCAGAAACCTACCATGATCAACAAATGTGGCTATTTTAACAAAGTGTGAATTTAACGCTAGTCTCATTTCAGTTGAGCAGTGATCACTCTGGTTGACGGTTCATGAGGGGGGGTGGGGGGTGTCTTGTGGCAATCAAAACAGGTTTGTCTCGTTAGCTTTTGGGGAGTGTTACAGGGTAAAAAGAAATTGTAAATATTTGTTCATGGCAGTGTAAAGGAAGGTGTAATCATTGTTTCTGTCCATTTGGCAGGGAACGAAAATAATAAATGAATTAAAAAGGTGCCCTCACAAGATTTCAAACATTTCAAAAGAGGAAAAATGTTGTTCTGATGTTGCATTGCAGCATTCTCACTTACAGTATGTCCATGTTACTATGTAAATAGTTAGGGTTACATTATGTAATGCAAGTTTTCAAGTTTTTAAATATTTTTTGATTCACGAAATAGAAACACATCATCACTTCTGTAGATATAAGGAAGTTAACCTACTTTGCATTGATGTGGCAGTTTAGAATTATATTAAATTATGATAGTTAGGCTTGCCTCTCACTTTTGGTTCAAATTAGGAATTGCTAACATTTTAAAAAATTGCAAAGAGGAAATTTATATAACATTGTTCTATCCTAGATTATGTAATATTCAAGTGTGGGGAGAGAAGAAGAAGAGGAAGATATGTAGTGTGGTCGTCGTGGGGATGGAGATGGGGAATATTTATAAAGCAAAATTCAATTGGGTATTCCTATCAATTTTGAAACATATTCGTAACCAATTTGTTCAAGGGGGGTAGAGTTTTACCAGCAAATATTCTACAGGAATTTCATATCAAGTTTAAGATATAGGAGATGCAATCTGTTAATTATACCAATGCAAACACTTCAAATGGGAAAAGGGAGGTGGGGTGGAGGTAGAGGGATGGGTAGGTAAATATTTACTGCTACAAATAAAGGTCCCTTGTAATATTGTCTTCACAAGCTCTACCATGAACCTTTACATGATGTCAATGACTTGGACTTAAGTGTTGACCACAAATGACCTTTGACCTCCACCAATTTCAATGGATTTCTTGTACTCACCAAGCTGGCTCCACATACCATGTATAAAGTACAACAAAGATGTACTGTACTTTTAGAGTTATCTTGTTTACAAAGTTTATAGACTTTGACATCTGTTGGCCTTAAATGACCACTGAACTTCACAGAAAAGAATATGGTTCCTGTTCTCATTATGATAAATCCACACTACATATAAAATTAATCCACAATGAATATTTTGAGTATTAGGTGTCACATTTACACACATGCACTTGCACCCAAACACATGCCATTGCCATCGCATAGATTCTTTCTGCCTCAATGCCTCTCCCAACCCTCTTCCCACTTTATCCAAACCCCTTCTCCCTTTCTCTCAACCCCTTCTTCCTTCCTCCCAACCCCCCTTCTCCCTTTCTGATTATCCCTTCTCCCTTTCTCCCATTGGGTTTTCCTTCTTTCATATTAAAGCACAATTGAATATTTGCAGTATGAAATGAAAATGAGTTCTGCATTCTGAAATCTTTTGGTTCATGAACATCTCTCATATGTCTTGTATTTATAGAAAGTTTACACTACTTTCCTGTATTCATGAATAATTCATACTGTTTGCACTTCTTCACTCTGATATCAAGCATCCTTACTAAATGACCTCTGAAGTTTGTAATGAATTAATCATTTGAAGTATGTCAAATAGTTCATACTATTAGCATTTCAACATTCTAATATCTAGCATCCTTTCTTATTGACCTCTGATAAATCTCATGAATTATTCATGTGATGTACGAGAATAGTTCATACTATCTGCATTTCAACATTCTAATATCTAGCATCCTTTCTAATTGACCTCTGATATTTCTCATGAATTATTCATGTGATGTACGAGAATAGTTCGTACTATCTGCTTTTCTCCATTCCGATATCAAGCATCCTTACTAAATGACCCTAGTGACATTTCTCATGAATAATTCATTTCATATACATGAATAATTCATACTATTTACTCTCTGTATGTCTGATGGATGAGGCCATTTGCAATATTTGCTCTGGTGCACATCACACACTCACTTTAGTCACTTACAAGTACAGAGTACAGGAATAGAACACTGCTATCCACACGTACTTAATACTGTAAACTATCGCAATGAAGAAGAAGACAATCACTAATTATGCAATCTTCCTCTGGCCATTTGGGGATATGTTTGTCTTCCCAAAAGGAAAAGCTTCATCAGCGAGTTTTCTCACCATCAAAACTACCTGATGTTGGCTTGTAAATGACTACAAACATGTGTAAAATTGAAGACGTCACCCGGTGGTGCATTAATAATTGTAAAAGATCAGATGCTATCTGTCTCTTCGAGCTCGATAACAGACAATGAATATTTCATAATTCAACAAAATTCAAAGTGTATGAAACCTTACAAAGGATACCAATTATTAATAATCAGAAGAAAATTGTTTCCTTTTAAATTTTCAACTCAAAAAGTATCTAGAACTCATTCAAGTTTCTTTTCTTTTCAAATTAGCCTGACATTACTGAACTATATGTATGTATATGCTGCTTATATGTGTGTGTATGCATGTTATGTTTGTGTGTGTGCTGGGGATGTGTTATTGTGTGTGTGTGTGATCTTGTTATGTGTGGCTTTTTGTGTGTGTGTGACATTTATATGAATATATACAATGTGTATACTGGGTATGTGTACAACCGTACAAGTTTGATGTAAACATGTAAATATATCTCATATTTACATATGTGTACATAGTTTCATATGTACATGCTTGTTACCTGCATGCATCCCCCCTATACATAAAAGAGAGTTCAATTTCATTACATGCAACCCAGTGTTGGTGAAAGATGCATAAAGCTTGAATAATAAATTTAGAAATATTAATATTATGTAATGCTGACAATTTTGTAAGCAAATGGAAATTTGTTTATAATTTCCCAGTCATTATTCTGTCTCTGAATTAAATCTAGGTATCTGCAAACAATGTCATATCACATGACATGTAAAATAAAAGGAAAACATGGCATCCAACTATTCCCAAGTCATGGTGAATAGGACTTGATACCATCTAAAACATTATTGAATATCAGCAAAATGAACATGAGATCATTTTAACATTTGCTTTCATCTATTGGTGATAAATCCTTGCTTAATATTCAAGCAATAAGGTGTGTGAACATAATTAGTTTATTATGACATTATAAAACTCATTTGTGGTTTCGAAACTGACAAGTTTAATACCAAATGTAAACAAATTCTTTGCATAATAATAATATTTCATCCGTGCTCTTTCTAAACTGTTCCGTTAAGACACTAAGCAGTACATCTTCAGTAAGACCCTAACCCTAACCCATTAAGACAATAAGCAGTACGTCTTCAGTAAGACCCTAACCCATTAAGACACTAAGCGGTACATTTTCAGTAAGACCCTAACCCTAACACATTAAGACAGTAAGCAGTACATCTTCAGTAAGACCCTTACCCTAACCCATTACGACACTAAGCAGTACATCTTCAGTAAGACCCTAACCCTAACCTATTAAGACACTAAGCAGTACATTTTCAGTAAGACCCTTACCCATTAAGACACTAAGCAGTACATTTTCAGTAAGACCCTTACCCATTAAGACACT
>KN887236.1:57945-68694 GCA_000934455.1 Apostichopus parvimensis | reverse complement strand
CCCCACATACTCCTCCCCTCCCCACATACTCCTCCCCTCCCCACATACTCCTTCCCTCCCCACATACTCCTCCCCTCCCCACATACTCCTCCCCTCGCCACATACTCCTACCCTCTCCACATAATCCTCCCCTCCCCACATACTCCTCCCCACCCCACATACTCCTCCCCTCTCCACATAATCCTCCCCTCCCCACATACTCCTCCCATGCCCAAAACACCAGATTCACAGTAATAGTTGCAGATGTAGAAGAGAGGTGGTGAATCAGGAGAAGAGATGCAAACTAATAGTCATAACTTTACTTTCTAAATCTCAATCCCCCCATCCAACACCCCCCCCCCCCAATAAACACACAAACCTTCCCACATCCTGCTCTGATGTCCAATCCACAACATTCACAGAAAGACAGGCAATGTTTCCTTGAATCTGTTTTTCAGATTTCATATTCAAATTTTTAACAGGTTGTTGAAAATGGAAAGAGCAAAATTCATTTACTAGGCCAAGACAGGCATACACTATACTTCCTTGTACCTCTGATCTCTCAGAAAACTGTTTCATTCTAAGATATGATTATATTGATAAATTAACAATTCTGAATCCTTCCCACACATGCCTTCATGCAATGTTAAGCATTTCATTTCAACTTACTTCATACGTGCCATCTGCATACGGAGGTAGTTCTTGGTTTAATAGCTCCTGAATAATATTTGAAATTGTCACGATACTGTTTTCAGCGTAGGTCAAATCTGAAAAAATGAAAAGTAAACAGATAGGTGATCAGAGATTTTATAATCAAAGATGATTTGCGAATATAACCCAAGAGATGGTAATAAACAGCACAATAATTGTGTCTCCTGTAAATGCCAAACCAATAGTCATACAATCATAACTATCAATAAAAGGCATAACATTATTAAATCTCTTGTATATATCTATGAAATTATTAAAACTTGAGAGATATTGTTCCTTAAAAGTTATATCATGGGGGCTGATATTTAGTCAAAGTTTGATGTCATAGCAAACCTATGGGTGAAAATATTTATATTTTCTTGGTTTTTCTTTTCATATTTTCAAGAATGTAAACATTGCTGGCAAACCAATGCGATTGTATTAGTAATTTAAAAGTTTAGACTCAACATTTGCCAAACTCATCCTCATTAATACAGAAAGCAAACAACGAATAAAGAAAGAAAACTGTTAAACATTTGAGTGTGTGATGTCATATTTAAACTGGCTTCAAGCTGCAGTCTTGGATGTGATGACACACCAGGAACTAGGATAGCTCACACATAAAATAACATTTTCTCTTAGTCATTTGGGGACCTTTGTTCAACCATTGAATCTCTTAAACAAAAGACTAATGATGATGATTGTGTATGCTTCTCTTGTAAGAGTAAATATTGTTGGTGAAACACTGCCCAGTTTTCTATCCATGAACCTGGCCTATATTAGATTAGGAGAAGGCCGTTGTTCGTCTGATGCCAATATTAATTACTTTAGTCAGTAGTGTAATTCCACTCACCAAACCCATGACCAATCAACCAGAAACAGACACGCTTAAGTTCACTTCTGCCAGGAAATTGATATTAACTACTTTTCAAGGAGGAATTTTAGATACTGTACTTTGATGAGGTGACATTCAGGTTGGACTTGTTACATACATACCCTTGAACACTTCATGAGAAAACCTTTTAGTTCTCAGTGTTGGAGATTTTTACAAAAGCAATTTTTTATATCTTACAAGATTCTATTCAAGATATGTTGATGAGAAAAACAAGAATTGTTTGTTGTTGTGCTTATTATTTTTAATATTTTTGTAAAATGAAAGTCAACCCACCTGACCAAATGATCACAGAAAACAATAGTAAAATATTTGATTTTGTTTGTCTTTGCTCAAGAATGATTGATACTAAATAAATAAATGCTAATATCTTGGTGTCTAAGCTATTAATAGTGAAGCTATTCAGACATTTTATATTTAATTGGAAAACTAACAAACTTGTCAAAGCTTTCCTCTCCTCGCAGTTTTTTTAATCATATGACTATCATTCCATCTCAAAGTCTTTTCATTTGGCAGCTTCTTCTGTTCATTTGTTAATTTTATTTAAATAGTTCTCCTGTATGTCCATGGTTTACTGCCTTGTCAGTTCACCTCTGCAGATACTCCATCTAAGAACAAACGGGTCAGTAACAGGACCCACATCCCCCCACCCCCCCCTGCCCCATACTGCAGCTGATTCCAGTACAGTTAACTTCCCTTTATCTGTCAGGTCCACTGGCATTCACACAGTACTTACAAAGAGAAGCCTGTTACACATATAAGCCAACTGATTACACAAACATGATTGCTCAACTTGAAAAAGTACATCACGGTAATGACAGTAATTATTTCAGTGCCTTTATGTGTCCAGCATCCTCCTGTGAGAATAAAGAAAACCTTGCAGGTCAGTACTACTAACATTGCAGGCCAGTACTACCAACATTACAGGCCAGTACTACAAACATTGCAGGCCAGTACTACCAACATTGCTGGCCAGTACCACCAACCTTGCAGGCCAGTACTACCAACATTGCAGGCCAGTACTACCAACCTTGCAGGCCAGTACTACCAACATTGCAGCCAGTACTACTAACCTTGCAGGCATTTGTCTAAGCCAAACTGATCTGGTCTGAGGGTGTTACTGTGAGATGAAGATGACGCAGGTAGTGTACCGCCAATCCTAAACTTGGAACGCTGCTTTCTCAAACTCTGCCTCCTCCTCTCCAGCGTCATCGCCCTGAGTGTGATGTCACTGGTGGGAGTAGAGGTTAAGAGTTGAGCTGCCATGGCTGGTTCCTCAAATGACACCCCTGGCGATTGAACATTAACCTGAGCACGGTACTGCTTGTGCATCTGTAAATGCTTCCTCCAAGCTTTAAATTCATCTGAGCAACTGGCCTACAGTAAAATGGAAGAAAGAAAGAAAAAAAAAGCCTTGAGAGATCAAGTGGAAATTCTCTTTGGCTTTCTTGAATGGGAACAACATCTTACAGTTTACTTTGCTTGTCTAGACCACTCAGCATCTGAACTGGAAAAATTGAAAATTGAAAAATTCTCACGAGACTACAGCCCAAGGCTTCACAGAGGCCAAAATCTTAACATGGAGATGATTTCACTTGAAGAAAAAAGCATAAATTTGTCTTATAACATCTTTCTATGACATTTTTTAAGTTCTCAGAAGAGGCAGAAATTATGTTCTATTGCTCAAAGCATCATTACTTAAGATGTATGAAGGTTGCTAATTTATTCAAATGACAGGGACATTGTTTATTGTTACTGTAATCTCATGTACAGTAAATTTGAAGTTTTTGATCAGGATCTTCATCAAAGGGGCGCAGTGGTATGCTGAGAGTAATATTTTACCACCAATGTACAGAAGTAAGGGACAGATCAAAGACCCTCTGATATGGAGGGGAGGGGGGTGATGGCATAAGCCACACAGTGTCTGTGCCCAAGACACTGTGCCAAAGACACTGTGCTATTAGAAGGAGTCATGACATATTCAATGGGCAAAACTTTGTGAAGAGAGGGTATTGATTAGGTGCAACCTCTCCTCCAATACAACATATCACTTTTATTTATTTATATCCACAAGGTGGACATTCAATACATCCCAATGACAAATGTGTATGCTTTACGGTATGTGAAAATGGTTACAATGGTATCGCAGAAATGATCCAGCACATAAGACCAAAGAGAAGAAATATATAAATACAGCCATAATATTAATTAATTTAATTTAATTAAATAACATGTTTAATCAATGTGGAAGATAAACCTCTGATATTAGTATAGTTAACTTATGACTTTGTGATAGTGAAACTGACAGCTGGTTTTCTAAGAAAACACTGAATCATTTCCTACTGCATCAAAAGCATTATGCAGATAAACAGAAAAGCTTTAAATATGAATTGGGTTGAGGGTTTATTATGAAACGGATTATTACAATGCATTTTGATCATGTGGTCTCAGATCTGAGGAAAAGGCCTTCTATCACGTGAATTTGTTTGTGTTGCTCTTATGTTATATTTCATATCCAGTTTACAACCTCTACCCTTCCCTCTATAAGCAAGTAAATAACAATTTACTCCAAATTCAGAAAACTTTGTATCCCACAAGGTTAATGCAATACAGTATAATTTCATTGGCAAGCCCTTTGAACTTTCTTTCCTTTTGTTGACAAATTCATCAATCCTGGACAAATTGGACTTACTTATAGATGTAAGCTTTCTAGGTTTATCATTGTTCCACTCTGCATTGTACCACCAAATTTTGATGAAGTCAACCACAACATACAGCAGCTTTATGTGATACATTAACTACTTCTCCCTTATTTTTCATGTATTAGGAGAGACTTTGCATCCTTCGTGATAAAGGGAGGGGTGGGGGTGGAGGGTGAGAGGTCATTATAGAAACCACAGCTGATAATCACCTTAATATGGTAGAGAAACTCCTCGGCATCTACATCTATTCGTCTTGCCTCTGGATCATCCTGTCTCTCGGTGGTGATCACAGCAGTAGCGATATCAATAGTCCCGTGAATCTTACCCTTTTGTAGCTGAAAGGAAAAATAATATGTGGATTTACAGACAATCTTGAAATAACTGCTGATGAAACAGTCATACCCGAACTTATATGTGTCTGCAGAGAGGATGGGTGGTAGGAGGGGATGGAGGGTACAGGAGGGGGAAGGGAAGGGGAGGGGAGGTGGATGAGGGGGGAGGAGAGGAGAGATAAGTAATGGCAAGAAGATAAGATGTGTGGTGGAAGAACGATGCATTGTTTTTAGGTTAGTGGCCATAGTATTTTCTCAGTTACATAGACTTCCTGAAATTGTTCTACAAAACTTAGTTAATAAACTTATATACTTCAAGGGCAATAAGGAGAAGTGGGGAGATGGGGGGTCATCTTGGTAACTGACCCTAATGGTCAACCTACCACAATAGGATGCCAGAGCATTGGTCCACAATATCCACAGTTCTAACAACGCTTCATAGTATTAAACCTGTATGCAGGATCTATCTATATAATAGTCTGCACTTTGTAAAGAACATGTGTGACTTTTACCTCTGCTGGAGACTTTCCATAAGTCAGCATTCCTTTTTCTAAGACAAAGTACCTCTGTATGCAAAAAAAAAAAGAAAGAATTTATGTATAAACACAATTCTAAAACTTTGTGGTAAACCAAAATAATATATCATGCGTAGTTTAGCTAATGAATCATGATATTGTATCTTGTGATGATGTCATACACTGGTAACAAAGACTATGGAATACAATATATTGTACTGTCAGGCATTCATTCAAGAGTAGTGTGGGTAAGTAGCACCAGAGAAATTTAGAAACCAGATCAGTTTAGTCTTCATGGAGGGTATAAAGATGGGCAAGGGAAGGGGGGGTGGATGTTGGGAGGGTATGGTGACCAGATGTGGTGAGAGTATTGTAACTTCTTTCTATGTCAATTTTAGTTTAATGTTATTGGGTAATACCTTCTCTACTAATTGGCATCAAAAATAATGCATCTAGTTTTTGAAATAAACAAGAATTTACACACCATTTGGCGGGATAAGACTAATATAGTGTACATAAACATTCCCTTATATGTTGATGTAGTTGTCACAGATCTAGTACAGATCATCCTCCATCCATCCTTCACCCCCACCACCCACCCCCTCCATCCTCCACCCCCACCACCATCCCACCATCCTCCACCCCCACCACCCTCCCACCTCCCACTTTTTCCCATTCCCATTATTCTCAACTGAATGTGCATTTACATTGATTAATAAGGTAAAGCAACATTAATGACAAATAATACCTTACATGTGCAGTAGAACAATCAGAAAAACCATCAGTGTTATGGGACTGACCATTTGATATTAAGGTAATGTCATAAGTAAGCTACATAGGACATCTTTCATGCTTTACAGTTTCACACAATACACAAATCTGGTGGTGTACATGCAGAGTTAATCTCTTATTGTTTGATATTAATGCAGCCTTGCTGCAGGGGATTTTGCAGCTGCTGCAGCCTTCCTTTGACACGGTGCTATAGTGTTTTTGATCTTTGCATATTCGTACACTGTACATATCCTTTTGAAGACACACTACAGAATCACTGTTCTCTGACAAATATCAAGATGATATGTTATGTTTCCTATTTTTCTTTTCTCTAAATTCTGTACGATGAGCTAATTACATGATTGACCTCCAAATTCTATTCAAGCGTGCTATTATAGAAAGTGAAAGAGATATGGTAGAATAAGTCACTTAATAATGAACGGCAAACTTGAATTGCTACAACAAAGCTATGGTAGTAACAGTAACTTGATACATTATCATAACATCGATTGAGCCTTGTATTTAATAGTAAACTTTATGTGAGCTTTGACTCTACAGGTGTTTTACATTACCCTACTACTATATTATGGTTACCTGTACTTTAGCTATATCTATATGTATTCCATTCAGTACAGTGAAGGTGAAACCGAGTTTATTCTGACAGATAGGGACCAGGGACTCGTCAGATACATACACTCCAAAAGACACCAGAAAATCCAACTGTAGTGTGTTATACAATTTGTAGTTACACCAATGGTAACTGCACATTAAGGTCTCTTACTCAGGTAGCTGAACTACAAGTGGTCTGTATCATAATAGTGTGCATTGCAGTGCTAAAGTGCTTCACTATATACCATATTCTTGTTTGTCTGCGCCATTTTGAGCTGTGCACAAATGTAAACCAAACTTATAATTAACTAAAATTTGATCAGTGACAAGACTCTGATGACACACGAGCGCTATTTACACAACAGAGGAATATTTTGAATTACTCAGAGTAATTATTGAGATTAACAAATTTGAAATATCATAAATTATTGAAAACACTAACATTCTGTATAAAAACTATTCCACATGTTTGCCTTTGTGTAGCAGTATGGTCATTGAGGATATCTATGAAATACCCCTTAATTTATTCCCTGTGCAAAAATGAATGCGATAATCAGATTTGCATAACAAATGGTCCATATAGAGAAGTTCTGCATTATCCATGTTAACCTAGGATAATGAAGGATTAACTGGATTATCCAGATAATGCAGGGTAATCCATATAGTAGAGCTCTGGATAATCCATGTTAATGGATAATCCATGATAATCCATAAATGATTGAAAACACTAACATTCTGTATAAAAACTATTCCACATGTTTGCCTTTGTGTAGCAGTATGGTCATTGAGGATATCTATGAAATACCCCTTAATTTATTCCCTGTGCAAAAATGAATGCGATAATCAGATTTGCATAACAAATGGTCCATATAGAGAAGTTCTGCATTATCCATGTTAACCTAGGATAATGAAGGATTAACTGGATTATCCAGATAATGCAGGGTAATCCATATAGTAGAGCTCTGGATAATCCATGTTAATCCACGTTTAACTGGATCAAGAATAATCCATGATATAGAAGTGATGGGAAATATAATACTATACCCTACCTTCTGCCATCCTTTCATTGGTCTTTTTCTCCTTTTAAGGAGAAATCCTTCAATTTTTCCTGGTTCTTGGTCCATTTTCTCCTCCATCTTGACCTCCAGAGGTTGCAGTTTCTGCGTCTTACTGCTGTCTGTTTCGTCCGTTCCCGAATCCATTGTGTTTGTTTTCCCCTGATAAATGTGCAAACACAAAGAGTAAACTTTTGAAATTAGTATATATGATATGAAGAATAAATATGGAGAAAAATATGTGAAGAAAAAATATGGTCTCGTTTCTACAAAATTAAAAGTTTGACCTCCACAGTGAGGTGAGTGAAGAGATGGAGTCCTTGAGAGAACCTTGGAAAGATGAAATGAATGTTATACTGTAAGCTTTGATGATGAGTAAAACCTTCCATAAGCATTATCACATCTCTCTCTCCTTTTGGTTCTATAGAGAACTTGAATGCAAGTGTGTATGTTTAACTTTAGATAAAGTTTGTGATCTGGAACACAAAATCATCAACTTAGCAACAACTGAACTACTAGTCTGACAACAGTGGTTTTGTTCTTCTTTGACATACAGTATGTCAAAAACTATATAGACATAGTAACTGTACTATATAAACAGAGAACAGTGCATCTCTATTCAACTAGCACTGTACAGTAGTATACTGAATAAGTACAGTACTGTGTGTAAACTTGATAGATATGAGTCATAAACAACTGATTGTAATAAGAAGGAAACTGCCCACAGGGGAATAGAAATAAACTTACTACAGTACTCTGTCCATTGAATAAGCCAGAACATGAATGAGAAATTAGAACTAGTTCTAATATTCCCTTCACTTTGTTCCTGTTTCACATTCTCATCTACACATCCTATTGCTGAGTTGGCTGCATATTTTCAAATTTTGTAATCGTATTTTATAATTTTTTAATCATATAAACCATTTGTTTTGTTCAAAATTTTTGTACCAGATCTATGTTGCAGAAAGATTACTATATATAACAAATTTAAAAGACAAATTTGTATGTCAACAAATTTTGCAGTGGACAGTTTTACTTCCACATTATACTGGTAATTAGCTCATTTCTTCCCTCCCCAGCATGGACAACCAACTTTTATGCCCCATCCTTCCCCCCCCCCCACCCCCATTCCAAGAAGGAAAGAAATCTTGCACCAGGCTTGCTCCAATCACTACATGTTCAATTCAAACAATGCAATTTCTGTTATTCTGGAATAAAGCAATATGTCAGTAAATTTTGATCCCTTGAAACTGCTTTTCGTTTCAATTTGAGTAATATAAATTCTCTGTACTGAGTACTGAACAGGATTTCCCCTCACATCATCATCATCATGATCGTAACCACAATAATTCAGCTATCGAAAGTTCTGTCTAGTATAATGAAAGTACCAACACGAAGGCCTACGCTGTACACACATACTGTACTGTACACTGTAACTGCTGGGTTCTCCATCCTGATACACACAACAATGTATTGTAAGAGGATGGGGTTAATCACATAATCAATTCTAAAATTGGTTTATTAAATTTAGCAAAATAATTCCAGTTCTGTTGCCTCACTTTATCATCCCTATTGTATAATGCTTAATCTTAATATTGTGTGCATATATGTACTGTATGTACGTGGAATAATTGATCCAGAAGAACATGGCAGCATGCTATGCAAAATACGTGAATTGCTATGCAAGTGGAATATATTCATAGCAGTCAATGTACACATGAAAAATGATAGTAGTTGATCATATAAGAGACAAAGTTCACAGGCTTCATACAGTATTAATTGCACTATTCAATATTTGAACACTTAAGTTACTCCAGCACTAACGTCAAATGTGAATGATAATACTATATTGGCCAACCCGTAGAGGTGAGATCTCCTATGCATTAATTGTTCAGAGCAAACATTCAGTATGCTTGCCTGTCTATGTCTGTGTGTGATTAAGAGCTGTATACAACAGAATTATAAAAATTGTTCAAAAGGATTCTACCAGGACCTTGTTTACATCAGGTCTGGATCAGGAAAAAGATGTCTAATTTACATCCAGTTCTCTCTTAAAAGCCACATTGGCCCCACTCCTTGAATTCCTGCTCAACAAAATTTGCATACAAAACCAGATAGCAGATACTATCAACTTTACTGTGTTGTTGAACAGATATTAAATAGTTACACAAAGTCTGAAGAACAATCTGCAAACTACTGGTTTTAAATTTGTTCCAAAATTACCCAATTATACTAAGAAAGCACTACTGTATGTACACTGGTCAGGGAAGTAATGAATACATATAGGGCATTGTTGAAGTTGAATTTTAAGATCGACTTTTAAGCCACTTTAAGAGATTTACAAGGCCCATTCAACGATAATAGCTACCTGCATCTACACTAACATATGCACTCTACGTCTCTCAAATACTACTTTGTATAACGTTGGTCTCTGGTTTTCATCAAATGTAGCAAACATACTACTGGTTACCGAGTAAACTGTAGAAAAGTATGGGACATGTTTTTACAAATGGTCAGATTAAAACACCATTTTACAGTAGCTGGTTTACCCGAAAACACATGCCATTAACAACATGATATAGTTATTTCCAAAATCGCAAATATAGTTGTATAAATTACAAGCTATAATTTTGCGGAAAAACATTTGTAGTAACTTCCGGGTGGTAGATACGGAGGAATTAGTGGGCGTGGCCCAGGGAGCGAGGGCGCAGTGCTAAAACGTTTTGTGTGTAGTTAGATAGATAGGAAAGTGTAATTGTGGAGTGGGAGACAGGTAAGAGAGTAGTGAAGTAAGTCAGCCAATTTGTTTCTCTAACCACATGTATGCATTATAAGCCCAAGGGAAGGTTAAAGTAAACACCAACAATTTCTTTGATTATGTAAAATTTTAAGAGACCATCCTACATTGTCATGGAGATTAGGACAGAACAGTATATATGTCATAGGAGAAATTCTCAGATTCAATTGAAAAATATGCTGATTTTAAGATTCAACCTTTCAACCAAAATAAGGTGATTAAATTGAAACTATAAACATGTGGTTAGTTAAATATATATGACAGGCTAGGTTGTATATTTGACATTAATATAATTTAATGTTACATACAGTTCTTGATGCACCTTACCTGGGCAGTATGCATACTGTATAAGCATCAAATTATTTATAGTTCAAATTTTGTGTATCAGTTTTGAGGCTCTGAATTTC
>KN887236.1:24096-56236 GCA_000934455.1 Apostichopus parvimensis | reverse complement strand
ATTATATATATATAAGAGAACATCCTACATTGTCATAGAGACTACAGTAGGACATTACAGTATATATGTCATACGAGAAATTCTCAGATTCAATTGCAAAATATGTTGATTTTAAGATTCAACCTTTCAACGAAATTAAGGTTATTAAATTGAAACGATACACATGTGGGTAGTTAAATATATGACAGGTTAGGTTGTATGATATTTGAAATTATAATTTTATGTTACATACAGTTCTTGATTCACTTTACCTGGGCAGTATGCATGTATATACTGTATAAGCATCAAATTATTTATAGTTCAAATTTTGTGTATCAGCTTTGAGGCTCTGTATTTCTCTTTTATAATACTTTGGTTTCTGTGTATAAAACCTGCTATATATTATACATGTTTTACATATGTTATACATATATTATACATATATAATACATATATTATACATATTTGCTCTTGTATCTAGCAAGTTGCCCATTCTGCGATGCGACACTGGATAATTTATACCCTGATGAGCGCATGTAGGTTTCTACATTAGCTATATTAATTTAATGTAATTGAAACAGTCTAAGTTTTAATATCACTAGCTCACTGTCCAGCCATGTACCTTTATAATATCATGACCTTTCTCTACATCATCGAATCCATTCATCATGTTCTCAAATAAACTGTGACTAATATGTAACTATGTTATGTCCTCACACAGTGCTTGACGCATATTGCAGCTACAGTACTGTAAAGTGCTATCATGTTAACTTGACAGTCGAGGTAAAAGTACAGAGATACAGTAGTACAAAGATTCTACAAACTGTAGAGTGGTGGGAGGTATTTGCAATCATACAGTAGATCTCCTATATGATGGTTCTTAGTAGTCACCAGGGAAATTAAAATAATTACTGCTAATTACTGCTAATTAGTTACTGCCAAACACAAAATGCAGAGTGTGTATCATCTTAATTACAAAGCAGGCAATTCTATTACACTGTATTTCAATGTCGATGTTGCTTTTAGATGGAATTTTAAACATGAAAGCTGAAATGTCTCTACAGTGTGTTTTGTATGACTTGTTTGTAGTGTGTACCATCAAGCACACCTTTGCATGTATAACATGTACAGTGCAAGAATCGACCAAGGATTTTACATGTTTGCAAACAGAGCTTAAGTCAAGCTTGTTATTCCTTGTTGACCTTTAAAGAATTCTTCAAGATCTTTATTTATAAAGTAAATAACTAAGGTAACAGTACCTTTTATAGCAACTGTTACAATCTTCTACTGGTGGATACTTAATGTATGTATTTAACTGATCCACCCACATAGTAAGAAATTACAAATATACAGCAACTTAGATCATGCAGGGATGCAGGGTAGTAATTCTAATTCTAATATGGATGAAAAAGTCAACTTTTAAGATTGATGGTAAGGAATGAATGTAAGTTGGAATAAATTGTTTTCAAAATGGAGGAGAGTTTGTGTTTATACACATGTAGGCACTTTGGAAAGTTTTAAATGTCATAGAGATAGTGAAAATGATGAATTTATGGTAGGTTTAAACGTTAGAGAGATGTCAAACATAAAAGAAATGAATTTCACAATGCTTAACAGTATTGAAATAGTTATATTATCATTTAATTATTGTACAGTAGCAAGAAATTACTTCTTTGGAAACATCCACTCAATTCGGCCGGATTTTCGAGCCAAGAACAATATGAACAATAGTTCAAGATTGTCTTGATAGCAAAGTTGCTGTCCCACAAAATTGTGTACAATTGGCTGACAAAATAACCAGGGAGCTGCCAACAGACACTCTGCTTGAAAATCCTCAAGAAAACTTTATTATAATAGGGGGTGGAGGTGGGGGTGGAGAGGAGGGTTGGGATGGGAGTTGGGGAGGTGGGGGCACAATGTTAGTTGTACTATATATGAATATCGTAAACAGATAGATGAATGGGAAAACACCATAACTTGTCACATGATCAACCCCATTGTATCAACATATCTAGTTAACTTCCTAAATCCAGACCACATGCTCAATTTCTGTACTTAAGCCAATTTAGACTCACATTGATCAACAGTACATTATCCATCAATAACCTGGGCGACCAGTTTGTTCAATCTGAACTTTTGTCGATGAGAATTTCTTTTATATTTTGTTCTTTGTTCAACTATGACTTTTTTCCAACTGACACCTTTTATCCAACTGACGGTATCAGGTACTGTAGAACAAAAGGAGATTTCAAAGCTATTAAACTATTCAAATCCTGATCACTTTAAATTTACGTTTCAAGTTTTTTCATTTTGTTGACAATGAAGAAAAATTCAGTTGTATCGTATTCCTTCTCAAAGGTTTTGACAATCTTTACATTCACAAGTTTTTATTGAGCAAAACTGAAATCTTTCATTTAAGTAAATGTACAGTAGGATGATTTTGTTTTAAATCTCAGTTCCACATTAATTAGTCTTCATGACTTTAGATTCTGCACAAAGTACAATGTATTTTGTCATTTGAGTGGATGGAGTTAAATAAATACAAACTAACAGACTGATCCACTTTCTTTAATGGGATAAGCAACTCTAGCCTGCCTTGATCTGTTGATTCAAATGACATTTGACAAAATATCATAACCTTTTGTATCTCATTCCTTGACTTGATAGGAATTATCAAAGTTGTTATCCTATGTCAGAATAAAGAAGATACAACACCAGTGTAGCTAGTAATCCAAGCTAGATTCACTATGAAAAGTACAGGGACCCATTATATACAGTAAGACTACATACAAGTACAGGGATCCATCATTTAAGGCTACAGAAGATTTTGTTGAAGTTTTGTTGAAGACCTATAGAGCCCCTTCACAAAATTAAACTGAGCTGAATATGACCAAACTATGTTCACCAAAAGAAAATCATAGCATTGGAAAATTCACAGATTAATTATAGCTTTAGTTTTGGAAGTATCATGCTTTGACCTCTGTTGACCCGAAATGACCATTGAACTTCACAGAAAAGTAAAGGGTACTTGTACTCAATAAGACAGATCCATATACACAGTAATAAGTTAATCCACCATGCACTTTCGAGTTATGATGTTTACAAGCAAGTGTCACATCATACTGTACACACACACACACACACCATCATCATCGTATAAAGTACTTCTGCCTTTGGCAAGGAATAACAAATGTTGAAATTATTTTACTTACCATATTGATTTTTCCATGCACAATATCTGACAGCAATTAATTTTATAAGAAAGAGAAACTTTTGCAGGTACGTAAAGTAAGATTTATCCAGAGCATGTTATAAGTTCCAGGCCAGTAAATTAAACCTCCGAGAAGAATTGATTACCTCGCCATCCAAACCAACACACAGTAGTATTAAAATTTGTTTGACAACACAAACGTTCTTTAACAGACCGTCATAAAACAGATAGCATCAGAGTATACATAATTACAGAGCTAATAAATTCCTAAATGGTTGGTTTACTCCTACAGATAGCAACATCTCCCAGGAAACAAACACCTACAGTACTATAATGGGTACATGATGATTCTGAACACAAAACACAGTGCAATTAATCATATATATTGATGGTAACGATGCTGTAACGATGCTGTAATACAATTGGACTGCTCTACCAACTCTCAAATCTAAATGCACCCACGGACTTCAGATACCATCAAAATTTAAACCGTACTATATCTCATCATATTGGAAAATCTACATACACATACCCGACACACAATATTGCATGATACGTATATAGTAACGAACCGACTGGCAGATGTTCGGCTAGAATCCAGGCCTGCTAATTCTGGAAATCAATCTTGCATGGCTTGCTTTAATAGTGCAGTAACATTATACCATTTCACAGCAAGTCAGATAGTTACTCAGTATCAAACAGGTTTGGTGAGCCTGATGAGTATAACTGTGTGGTAGTTAATAAAGAATTGGAAGGTACTATTTAGATGTCCTTGTATTGCATTGTAGAATATTGTCATAAGATGTTTGTAGGGACATACAACTGGCTTTGACAATATGCAATGTTATTTTAATATTTTTAGTTTATGGTTCTGCTTGCTTTGCATATATAAGAATATGGTTGAAGTAGTCATACTGCCTTACCCCGACAGGACTGTTCTAAAGGCTAATTATTATAAAGCAAATTAATTAATTAATTTCCTCCTGGTTTATCAATGAATAATAAATACAGTATGAATGGAACAATCCACACTACTACATTTAAATGGATTCAGCACATTTTGGTAAAAAATACAAAAAGTTGCTTTAAATATCACATTTGGCAGAAAATTAATTCTTAAACCTATACTATCAGAGTAGCGCACATTTCTATCTTTCATATATGAGAAGTTATGCTTTAGAAAACATCTGACTAATTTTAAAGATGAAAGCTAAAAAAGCAATATATTTCTTTCCTCATCGACAGCAGCTGCAAGGTGGGAGACCCTAACCTGCCCACACAACCAGCTGCAGGGACGTTGAATTTGTAATGAAATAATCCATCCAAAAACTCTCTGAACAGATAGAAGATATATAAATGATGCTTAATCCATGTTGTATTACCCCTGCTGTACTAAACAGCACCAATTGCAGTTTAAAAGCCCTCACCCTAGTTCTCGATTTATAGAAATATCATGGCTGTAAAAAAAAAATCCAAAAATGATAATAATAATTGGCTGAGTTTTATAGCTCAGCACTTGAACTATTCTAATCCAGGTCACCTTCATATAATAATATACATTAACTCTCCAGAACCAATAAATATAGTAGCACCAGGAAGTCAAAGGCCTTACTAATATTTTTAACCCGATTTATACACAATAAACAAAACTGCATATAATTGAGAGCACTGGTAATAGGAGTCACAATCACTGCCATATGTTGTATATCAAAAGGGTCAGCATGGCTTTAACCAGAAATAAGAAATGCCAGAAAGTTCAACACATCCCCCACCCCACCCCTACCCCATTTGCAAAATGTTCTTTGAATGAAAATGTTAAGATGCCAACTGATGGCATATGTTTTGTAACTAGGTCACATAAATGATAAATAAACATAAACTGTAACTAGAACTGCATTTGCCTGCAAAAACGCAGTATTGTAGTGAGCGTGGAGGGCTTGCAGTATTAGGAAGAACTTTTCAGTTGTTCATGGTGATATGTCCTGGGCTGAAAACACACCAGGGAGTATGGTCATGTAGGTACCTACAAAGTCAGGGTGCTTGTGACTGTGTGGGCTTAGAACAAGTTGACTACGCAGCTAGCCTCTGAAACTGAAAGCGTACAGAGACTATATGAAACTTTTAGTTCCAGTCATGTAGGTATCGTTCACTTGGCCAGTAATGCCAGTATTGTAACGCGCACGCACACTACAATAACAAGAGCCAGGCATGAATTTGTTGGCAATTAAATCACATCAGACTTGTATTGATGATTCATACTAGAACTGATGCTCTAGTATGTTAACTTTGGCAACTGAGCCTAGAGCCACTCCGCAGCATGATTTAAAATATTAATGTACTCAAACCTAAGCTTAGTCCCAGAGTCACATAATTGCGGAAGAGACTATGCCTTTAAAATCCTAATTCTTTATTTCTCAGATAAATGATGCAAAGATAATTGCTGTGTTTGGTTTGACAACAGACAAAGGACATCCTTGTTGAATTTATCAATAATAACCTTTAACATTTTCAAATTCATAGGAATAACTGAAGGTGCTTTACATTTAGAAAGTAATTTTGAGATTAAATTGATTTTATTTATATGTGCTGCTACTGTACATATTAAAGGTTTGATAATAAAATCTGTGGCCCTATCCAGTCTCTCATTTTCAATCACAATGCCCCTCTTGTAAGACCTTTCACAAGTAATTTACAGTAATTCATGATGTATTGGGAGTACTGTGCATGAGGCAGACCTCCAAATTTCCATTTCAGTAAATTATTAGAGAGATTCAGTATTTTAGAAGCCATTCATATATTTCACAGGTACTGTATCACTCTCGAAGTGTTGCATCAACCAAGGCGCATAGTTAGATAGAAATTTGCAAGAAATCACATGGTTATAACTACAGTAGAATGCATCAACAGAGTTATATCAACAGAGGTGATTGACAAGTTAATGACTATGACATACAAAAGGTCAAGGTTTATATTTACACACAAGAGAAATGTCAGAATTTTGTAAAATTCTGTGGTTTCAATTCTTCCGTATCAAATTTCACATTATGCGAGATATTTCAGTAAGTTAAGAGAAATATATGAGAATTTTTAACATTTCCATACTTCCATGTTTTGGCACATTTCGTTGCAAAGGCTTTTGATAGATCGGGACTGGGGGACCAATTCAAATGTTTTCCCCACTGAGTTCTAAGGGTAGGGGCAGGAAACTTTATGGACTTTACAAATGAGGACACCAAAAAAAGAAAGAAAAAAACTCTTAAAAGAACAATCTAAACCAAATTTAATATGAATGAAATAGTTAGTGTCCTGATAGTGTAGCACAGCATCTGGAGGTATGATATATGTATTACAGAAATCAACCAGACCTAGCATAACTAATTGCTGTACTACAGTATGCAGCCTGTAAAGACACACAGCTGAATAAACAGCATAATGGCTAATTGATTTGTTGTGATGAGTGAGCCAGAAATTTGTTCTTTTAATAATGTGGTTTAAAACTGTAGTTTTCATATTGTGACTATAAATCCTACCCTTACATCTCTTCTAGTGGATCCACTATTAATTAATCTAGGTCATGAATATTAAAACACTGTCATAAAAACTTGAGCCTTTTGTGATGATACTTCATTTCATGAAGGATGAGAGTACATATTTTTAATAATTGCATAATTACACATGTATAGGATATCAGGCCAGCCAGCCAGCCCATACACACTGTCACCATGGAGACCCAATACATTCCAAGATGTACTGTAACCATGGTAAATAAACAAACATACTGCAGTAACATCAGCAGTCACTATACACAAAAATCATCGTTCACTTTGACCGCTCTGCTTTGGGCTGTCACTTTCTGACTAAGCTATTGTCTGTAATGTTCATCCGTATCCTACAATCTAGAGTACAGTATACAAATCAAACCATTTTACTGCTCCTAATTGGCAAGTCATTCATCAAAAACTTACTCGTTGAGAAATTATGAGCTATACTCACCCGTCCCAAGTCTACTTTATTCATGCTAACCTATTAAACTGGTAGCATTTTGGTATTCGGACCCCCCTCCCCCCCCCCCCCATCCTAACCTCACATCCTGGTCCACTTCATCCTACTTCAGGATCTGCGTTACCCTATCAGATTCTAGCCTATGTGGTTTATGCAGAGATTTCTACCCGGAAATATCCACTTGCATTAATGAAACAAATATCTCTACATGTGGTAGTTTATCCAACAATACAGAAAATGTTGTTGCCATAATTTTAATTCATGTTTTATTTATCATTTTATTTATTTTTTATTTTCAAATCTTTGGTCTTATACAGTGTTTTCTCATTCCTGGTGCAACGTTGGCTGGCTGAAGTATAGCAAATTGTTTTCAATTTAATATGTTATCTTTACATAATATATACTGAATACAGTTATATGCAAACAGTGCATTCAAAAGATGGAATTTAGCTTTAAAATCCCAAATGCATCAACAAAATAAGAAGTGTGTCTTCCATGTTGTTGCCAAGTGATCAGGCTAAATGTCTCTGAAACTCCCAAACAAGTACACAAACCTATTCCCAAACTCTGAAGTACACAAAACTATTCCTAAACACAGTGAAAACCAAATCATATCTGAACTGATAAAATGTTAAAAATTCACCTACAGTAGATATCAACAACCTTGACATGACTAGGATTTACCATCAACACCTAAATATCCAGCAATCATAACATTTTCTCTCTCATTCTCTGTAATACAGCAAAGGTATTGAGTTAACTGATAGAGGCTCCACGAAGGAGACACAATGATATCTATGGACCTTTGCTTTTATGACTAGAAATTAGCACCTTAAGTTATTTACACTCAGTTTTAATCTTAACAATATCTAAACAATATCAGAACAGATTAACGTTAAGTGATAAATATTAGTTTATCCATAAGGTATGTCAAGTTATCAGTGAACTTTACGACACTCCACAGTACAGGACTAGATGATGTAATGATCTATTTATATCTATATACTATCAGCTGAACAGGAGATAGCTTCAGAGATTCACAAAATTTGAACTTTGGTTATCTGTAAACTTGAAAGGCATTGCAAGTTGCAATTGATACTGTACTTTTTGAGCAATGCATGGCAAACAGCTCTCATATTTTATGTGATGGAAGATATTTATGTACACTGAAATGTCCGGTGGTACTGACAGCATTTGTAACAGATCTTTTTTATATTATCGTCGTCTGTGCATTTTAAAAAGTCCTAATATCTCAGCATTTACAGATATTCACCCCAACAAGATATGGAATATATATGGGATTATATTAGGGATTTTCCTTCTACATGAGAATTATTATGAGTACCTTACATTTTTGTGCATTTTAACTTTAATTGCTCAGCAATCCTGTCATGTGACCTACATATCATTTTGTTATGTGATTCTAGTAAATTATTTCCTATGTACTGGATAAGTCTCCTAAATAAATCTACAAATCAGTGTTATAGGATACTGCTTTTGATAACTGGATTTTTAAGTTTATTTTTTTAAAGCATGAATTCTTGACTATCTTGTAGAGCAATATCTTTATTTTGCTCTTTCTTGTCAGCACTTCAACAAATCTTGCAAGTAAACATTGGAATGAAATTAAATATTCATCATAGAAAGAAATTTAATATTCATCATCTATGTAAGACAGCATTATAAGACTTATATAAATGTATTTTAGATACTGGTATCCCTACCACCTCCCTCAGACCCTCAACCTACTGTCAAACATATACAAGCACACATACAGTTCCCAACTGCAATACACACATACACATACACCCACACACACACTAACATACTCTATCAGTCCCTTTATAATGAAGTTGACTAACGCATTTGATGACTGATCAATTTTTGCCAAACAAACTTACCAATTCCTTTTGAAGAATTTTAAAGAAACCATAAATTCTAAAAGTTTTGAAATGTATGATTACCTATGGTTGAAGATTTATGATATGATTCTATACTACCAAAGATTTATGAAGGACAGAGAATTATGAGTGTTGCAAAGGTAACCTTGATGAAATGTTTTGATTTGTTATTGTTGACTGTGAACAATATCTTACAGGCATCACTTCATCACCAACATTTCACGCATATAAGGAACAACGAAATGGTTCTTCTTCTTCTTCGTCACCTCGAGGGAAACATCTGCACTGCAAGGATTCAACATTCAATATGTTTCAAAAATATGAATCGATGGTTTAACAGTATTTTAAAAGTATACAGTACTTGTCTTTTAAGTGCATATCTGAGAATCTCTCAGTCATGTGTAGGCTACAGCCTGTATAGCCTAACACTGGTGATGCATATATTTGAGAATCTCTCAGTCATGTGTAGGCTACAGCCTTTATAGCTGGTGATGCATATATTTGAGAAACTCTGTCATGGGTAGGCTACAGCCTATACAGCCTTACTATGGTATTGCATATATTTGAGAATCTGTGTCATGTGTAGGCTACAGCCTATATAGCCTAACACTGGTGATGCATATATTTGAGAATCTCTCAGTCATGTGTAGGCTACATCCTATATAGCCTAACTCTGGTGATGCATATATTTGAGAATCTCTGAGTCATGTGTAGGCTACAGCCTCTATAGCCTAACACTGGTGAATGTAGATTATGTTTCTTTCCCTACCACAAAGGACAACTCAACGTAAAATAAACATAAAACTTTCCATGATGAGGATTTATATAAATTAAGTTATTAAAGCTGATATATAGTAATTGTACATGAAACCATTGCTAATATTAGACAAAGTGATAGTGAAACCCAGCAGTGAAATGAAGATTTCTGTTAAAAGTAGACGTTGGGTCAAATTATTTTCGGTGGAACCTCAGGCCACATGAATGTGACCAAAGTCAGTTTGATAGTTTCTAATCTGCTATGTACATTACTGTATATATGCATTGATATACAGAACAAGCTCAACAAGGTTGCATACATGTGTGGTTGATTTTTGCTCTCATTGTTTTGTATTTTTCTTGTATTATTGTTTGTTTGTTCCATGTTTGGTGTTAATTTTGCCAAGCACTAAAAACATATCGCTTAGTACAGTACATTTTCTCTTAAATGTATAGAACTGTTTGGTGAGTTATGTAACAGAGTTAAATAGGCTCACGTTAATTTTCAACCCACACAGTATAAATGACAGGTTAATCAGATCATTAAAGGCATGCCATATTTACTAAATATCAATAAAAAAAAATTGGAAAAGATCTTATGAAAAAGAGCAAAGATATAAATGGTTAGAATGGGATTTGAACCAGTGATTTCTAGATTACAAGCCCAGCACTCTACCAAGTTCTGACATATCGTGCCCTTAACTGTAGTTGGTCTTTCCTTGCTGTGAGTCCCAATCAGAAAGCAACAGTAACTTGCATACTGTGTATCCAGCCATCATGCACAAGTTTCATGCTACACAACCCAGAATGCAGAATGGAAGGGATTTCAAGAGAAAGTGTTTTATATATAATTATATTGGTAAACTTTACTTATGTAATAAAACAATTGTGAGAAATTGGAAAATCTATGATTTTTAGCAATATGAAAATTGTGAAATTATCATTTTCTTAGTTGTCCCACGAACAGGAAGTACACTTCACAAAGCCCACCAAACTTTGTTTTTACTTTAAGCTTTCAGCTTTTTTTTTTTAAAGACGGACATAGTGAAATTTCTTTGCATATTTAAGCTAATATGTTTTAAATAAAACAAAGCAAAAGGAATAATTTAAAATAGTTCTGATTGTCCTTTAAATGTTTTTTGCAACAAGCAATTTGTCAAAAATATCTTTCTCACATTAACACCATCAGATCTCAGGTTTCCTAATATGAAAGGGCTTTCCAATACTCCCAGGTACAATATACCAATTTGTGAAAGAGTACTCCACCCCTGGACCACTGGTGACGAAATATTGGATTCAGTCCTCGAAAAAGGTTCTTAAAGCAGCATTTTGCGTTTGGTCGCCGTGTTCTACTTTTTTGACATGTCCATCAAGTTTTTTACATATCAATCACAAAACAGCAAACTAAGATATCAGCCAAGTTTTTCCCTGCCAACATCGTTAATTGGCGAGTAATTAAGGATATTTGCAGATAATGAGAAAAGTATCCACGACAAAATTCCACATTTAAAATTAATCGCATACAGTTCCCCAAAACCACTAGTTTGAATTCAACCAATCAGAGATCCATGTTTAGTTATGAGCCGTTGCTAAAAATAGATTCAAGACTCTGCGTTGGTACAACCAGGGAGTTGTTATGGAACTCCCTGGTACAACTGCCATATAGACTGTACACAAATCAAGCTTGGTGTTGTATTACGTATTGGTCAATGACGTTTGTAGTGTTTAAATATTCATATTGTGGGCGAGGTTTATTGGGATCCCAACGGAAAATATCTTGGAGAAAAACAAAGTTGAAAGTTGCAAATTTTTCGACTTTTATGCTACCATTTGAAGTAAGATTTAAATAAATAAGCTAGTTATGTATGTCGTTATGGCATAGTGGAGTCAGTGAGGTTGAGAAAAATCATAGAAAAGGACGCAAAATGCTGCTTTAAATTCAGTCCACTGCAATTTGGGACACATGTATGCTTTACTGATAAGCCTTAACAACAAAGTACTAACTACAGCACAGTGTATTGTACAACAGGTCTGCTGTTAACAATATTCAGTAAACTTATCATGACCTTTTGCCACCTTGTGATGCTTGAAGACTATCCAAGGTCAAAGGTCATGATGATATGTTCTAACTGATAAATTACTCAAGCTGTAGATAATGCTGCTTGCATTTTCTCACAAAATCGAGGAAGGGAAAAATTTTACATCCAAAACCAGAAACCAAGATTGCATGCGGGATAGGAAAGGTACCATGCAGGGTTAAAAGATTGTCTGGGTTACCCTCAAAGTATTAGCATAGATCTATCGAAAAATATAAATGAAGAAAACATAAGGAAATAGGAAGAAAAATATTGTTTAAAGAATCTAAGGTTAGGGTTAACTGTAGAAGTCTCTATAGAATGAAAGAGTTCAGTACCAGAGCCACTCAACTTGAGAGAATCGATGGGCGATGAAAGAATGGACATATTTTGTTTTCTACTGAAACAGTTATTGAGTTGCAGCGCATAAAGAAGTGAAATCAAATAGCAAAATGGAATTTTATTTTGGAAACATTGGATGACAATATTGACTCATTTCAAGTCTAGCACAGAAATAGCTGAGAAACATACAAGGGCTTTCAATCTTGCTATATACAGTACATCACTAGTGTTCACAAAGCTTGCCATGTATCCGTACACAAAAAGCGATTTGGTAACATTTATTTCATGAACGGCTAGTTCAATTCATGCTGGTGGTTTTGTCAAGAAAGCTCTTCATAAAACAATAGCAATGGACCTTTTCTCATTTAATTCTGATTCAATTGATGAGTGACATGAAGACTACTGTTAAGGGATCTTGCCGTGACACAGACTGAGCATATCAAAGCTTTGCAGCACTTTCTGCCCAGCTTGACCAAAAAGGAACATCCTAATGAAATAGTTTCTTTCCAAAATGTTTCATGTTTAGTGAAGCTTTATGAATGTATCTGATGTCAGCAATGTGATTGACACTATCTTGACAAAAGGCTGCAAAGCATTATTGTTTCTCCTAGTACCAATCATTTATCCATCAAAGACAATTTATTCATATTGTTTGTCTCCCCGAGGAAACCTTGAATTTGAGAGAGAACTGAAAGCCAGTCAAACGTTCCAAATGTGTCACAATATCAAAGAAATATTCACGAGATAAAATGAATGAAAAAGAGGACTCTTCATCCACAGAGAAGCGGACATCCACAGATCCGTTTCCTGGAGCGAAGAGGGGCTAACCAGGTAATATTTGTTTACCTTCAAACAAGTAGAAACAACCTGCACCAGTTTTGAACAAATCACAGATAGAGGTTTTCTGCTACTTTATATTCATGGAATAACTTTGTATTCATTAAAAGTGTCAGATTGCCTGCCACCAAAATATCCGAAACTTGTCATTGCAATACATCTCTGTTATTGCTACAGATAGAGAATAACTACTGTTTGCCTTGCAGTTTTTCCTTTCCGAGTCCTTTAAAAAAATATTAATAAAAACCACATCCAGGGAGGAAAACAGTAGACAGGATATATGAAAAACCAAATAAAATGGGCTGAAATGACTGAAAATAATATAGGACATGATTCAAAATGCATGGCATGCAAACTGAATCCATTTGCTGAAATAAAATGGAAAAAATGAAGAACCAAACATGGGGAGACAAAATGTGAAGTTTGAATTTCTACTTACAGTACAGTAATAATGAAGACTTAAAGCTAAAGTTTGGATAAAAGATGAGAAGAAAAATAAATAATAATTACATCGATTACATCAATTAACTCTGGATTAGTCAAAGTGAAAGAAGAAGAAGAAAATTATGTTTATAATAAGATGGACCATACAAATTACAGAAACAGGTATGATTAGAATAAACATTCCATGCAATGATCATTAAAATCTCAAAGCAAGTATAAAACAAAATTATAATCAACATAAGCTGTAAGTGTTAATCCACTGTAAACTACATTATCTTGTACTGCACATGTATCTCATGCAAGATTTACTCTTTTTTCCTTTTCTTCCAGCTGCAGCTTTTGAGTCTGCATTTTGTCATATTTTGAATTTTTTACCAATTATGTGAAACTTATTATGAACATCCAGGTATTGTATTAGTTATTTAAGTATCAAATTTGTCAAATTTAACAGTAAAATGTGTGGACTTCAACATGTTCAAAGCAACAGTACTGTGACTTTTGTCAACTTTATCAGTACTTTATATTATTCAACACTGCAAAAAAAAAAAATATTGATTTAAGAAGGCCAAAAGGCCATGTGTAGCTCATAATATCAGACAATTTCAATAATATAACAAATGCTTTCCTTGATATTCTACTCATGTTACCTTGGGTAATTTTATAGCTTCCTGAACTTCCTGAAGTTCATTCTTCATCCTGGCAGCATATAAACACTTTGTTAATGGTTAGTCTCTCATAGTTTTTACTCTTGTAAAACAACAATAATAATAATAATTTACTTAAGTATTGAGAACAATCGAATATTTATGATAGAATTTTTTTTTAAATCGAACAAAAAAGGTCTCACAGTACACCACTGTTGTTCAGAACATGCTAAATTTGCGAAATAATATAAAAGGAGGCACTTCTTCCAAGGTTAACAACATCAACAACAAAAAATAAAGCTGTGATCTGGTTACCCTCCATTCCCTTAAAACTAAACAGGGGTAATTTAAACATGGTACTGCCAATTTGTGTTGTTTGAAGAGCTGAATTTTACGTATATATTCCCCTTAGAAAACAGAAACTAAATATGTTTTAGCAACCACTTCATTTTCAATATCATGTGTACGTTCACTTTAGGACTATGAACTATATCTTGTTCGTTGAGAAAGGCACCTAAGAAGAATCTTTTCCTCAGAAATCCGTCCTGACTTTCAAGTCTCTCCTAATAAGTCATGCCAGTACTTTCATTATCAACATTCCCATGGTTCTCTTACAACTACTATACAGGATTGTTTACACCAGTATTAGAAGTACCTGGAAATGAGTCATTTCCTAGTTTAGAATGTGGATTTAATACTTCTAAATATTGGAGAGAATACCAGGAAATAATTAGTGCCTGCTATTAAAGACATTGTGAGTATCTTGTTGCTGAGAGACTTAAGACTGATTAAACATGAAGTATGTGTAAAAGTAAGTTGGCCTGACGTTTCGATCCTAGCAGGATCTTCTTCAGAAGCTAAATGACAAGTAACAGTAACAGAAGGGACAAAACCTGTTACTTGTCATTTAGCCTCTGAAGAAGATCCTGCTAGGATCGAAACGTCAGGCCAACTTACTTTTACACATTCTATTACACAGGCTCTCTAGTGGATAAGCAGTTTGCTAACAGTTTTATTTTATTTTGATTTTAAACACGAAGTAGTAAGTTTGGAGTCTGTTTTAAAGGCTGGTACCCAGGAACAAGTGTGGTTGGGTCAGACTTTGAACTAAGTCTTTACTGACAGTATAGCCTCACACCCATGTCCATTTTTTGGTGTTTTTTTTTGTTAAAAACATACAAATTTACATGATTCGCTATGACTAATTTTGGAAGCTGGGTATATGTAGAATTTGTTTATCATAAGCTTACATATGTAAATGTCTGCTTTCATGGTGAAGTGGTCTTTTAACAGACTTAATCAACGAGCAGCAAGAATGGGTTATATGGTAAGCAGGAAGATTGGTCTCATTCACCAAAAGGGAAGGGGAGAGATTCTCTTAGTCATTTTGCAAAAAGTATTTCTAGGCTATTTCACTTTCAAGCATTTTGTAAAGTTATCAACGATATATCAGTACAACACAGGGTAACCTCACAGAACCCATTGATCACACCCCTTTTAGTTTGAAATAATGTCATTAGCATTGTACATTGGCTGTACGATAGCAACTGCTACTGTAATATCCACTTTTATTTCCTTTCTTAGAAAATAAGAAATTGCTTGCTGAACAATAACATTTACAAATTCCTCACATCATTAATCCCTACAGAACTTGTATTCTGGCAGTCAAGTAAAAAATACCAGATAATAACAATTCTAAATAAATCAGAAATATGAAGATCTGCTAGATACTGTACAGTAGCTTCCATTCAAGGTACAACATTTGTCAACTTTGTAAACAGTACCCTATAATAATGATAATATAAACAGTCACTCCATAATATAAACAGTAAATCCATAATATAAACAATAACTCCATAATACAAACAATAACTCCATGATACAAACAGTAACTCCATAATATAACAGTAACTCCATAATACTGTATATGGAACACGAGTGTTACTGTATACAATAATTGAATCCAAATCAAAATTAGATCATATGATTGTACATGTTTCATTACCTCCCCAGGACAAACGATCAGTCTTGATCGTAAATTTTTATGCAGTTTCATTATTCCCATTCTTTCTTCCATTTTTTTTTAAATTTGTTTCTTGGTTTACCTCAACAACTTATAAACAAAGAACAAAGAATTTATCAACTTTACAGCCTGTGAGATTGCTGTGTTTTAATAATTTGGGAAGAAACATTATCGAGCTAAGGTGATTGTTAGCTACCTTTCTTGCTGGATTAGATGACTAGGATGGATCATTAACTGATCTGTGTGTTTATTACTGAAGGTCTAATTGGAAATAAGTGCAGTTAACATATATAATGGTCACTTGCATTATGAATCACTGTGTTAAGTTGTTTCTGAATCAATCGTACATAATGGTCACTTATATTATGAATCACTGTGTTAAGTTGTTTCTGGGTAAATATATAATGGTCACTTACATTATGAATCACTGTGTTAAGTTGTTTCTGAGTCAATCTTGCTCTTTTTTCTTTTGCAGAAGCTTCATCCATAATATCCCTCACTCACACTGAAACTGGAAAAAGAAAAAAATTTGAACACCTGAAGCAATAATAATCATGGAATGAATAAACTGTAAACAATTTGCTGACGAACTTGAAGTTCAAATAAAACTAAACTGTTAGCAAACTGCTTATCCACTAAATAGCCTGTGTTAGAGAATGTGTAAAAGTAAGAGGGGCAGATGTTTCGATCCTAGCAGGATCTTCTTCAGAGGCTGAATGACAAGCTACAGTAACAGAAGGGACAAATACACACACAGAATACAGACAGGTTAATGCGCAGGGTGAACACATAAGAGATAGATGTAAGAGGATTAATAGACAAGGGATGGAGAAAAAAAGAAACCAACAGGGGGAAGAGGACAGGTAGGAGATAAACTGTAGAGGGACAAAGAGAGGATTAAAGGAAGATGGTAGGGAGTAAACTAGAGAAGGACAAAGACAGAAAAGTGTGGGGAAAAAACGTGGAAGAGAGCTGAGAGAAGAGGGGTGACTGAGGGGGAAATTTGAAGTTCATGCATTTCGTAGTCCAGGTTAACATGTTTACAAGGTTGGAATACAAATATTAAATTATAAATTTCATTGCTCTTCTACTTAATATGTAAGAAAACTAAAACATGTTTACCATGCCATGTACATGCTGTTGAACCACAGCAGTTTACCTAGGTGCCTCACTTGTATATCAGGCCTGCCTTCTCATCACATTCACAAATTGGATGTGCATGCTCTATTGTGTGGTATAGGCTATGTTATGGTCGCCTGTGTAAGCAACATCCTACACTGGGTGATCTATGATCTACATTCGCCTAAGTTCGTAATGTGTTTACTGTTACGGATAGTATATTTATTTTGGCATCGTAGTTCGTAGTCCTAGAATCAACGAGGACTAGCCTAGTAGAGAATATTACTTAGAACTTGCAGGCTAGGCCTAGGTTTAACATTGAGAACGCTAGTCGGAGTTTGACGTGTTCATGTAGTGATTTCTTTAGATGAATTCTTCTAAAAATACCGATTTGCACGTTCTTCAAATAATTGAACGTGCATTTATTTTCGTTAGCTACTGGAGCGAACTTATCGACCTAAAAGTTGGATTATTCGTAGAATTGCTATTTACTTACATGTCAGCTGAGAATTTTCTTCTTATTTTGGCTTATTACAGTCTTTCTGCTGGCCAAAAACAGCATGCATATTCTGCTAGACAGCAAGCTCTGTTACTGATCTGCAGAATGGGTCCGTAAGTCCACTCCTTAGTTGCCACGATGTAAATACAACGTCACACAAATTTATGAAAGAGAAATCAATCTATCATGATCATCACGATATGACTTATTCATCAGTGTGTAAAGTAATGTAATGCTTCAATGACTGCAAACTGAAACTGCAGTATAGTGAAGGCTTCAAGTCCGCTATTTTACCTGTTGATAAATGGATAGTGGAAAAGCATAATAACGATGTAGATTTCGGGGTTGTTGTAAAATAATTCAATAAGAAGACTTAATCAGGAGTGTTAGCTCAACTAGGAATGACTCAACTAGGAGTGTTAGCTCAGTGGTTAACGCCGATGCCTTTCAATCATAACTGAGGTCCCGGGTTCGAGTCACCCCAAGATTAATATATGTCGCCCAGTTACAGAGTTGTTGCCTATTGACAATTCATAATAATGGACTAAGAGACTGACTTCGGTCAGCTTGCGGATTTGATAAGCCAATGATGGCTTCTTCGCGAGTTTCCTGCTTGCAGTAGGATTTAAAATATATACATACATTTAGAATAAAATATTAAATTTGAAAGTAAAGAAAGCATGAGAAAGAATCTGTACCAAAATGAGGTACAATAGGGGCAACAATCACTGTAGCTACACGTCGATCAGATATCCCAGTACAGTCAAACACATTTATCAGTTGCATCCATAGAAATTGAAATTGAAGTTCAATTTCTATGGTTGCTTTTGCATGTGATTATGCATCAACCTACATCGTAAACGTACGGCACTTGCCAAGAGGTGTGTTCCAATACCAAACATGCATTGCATGAGCTTTGTTTATATCTATTTAGAAAGATTGTGAGAGCTTCATAACTAAATGTTTATCTTTCAAAAACTCGGATATTCGGCAAACACAAATAAGGGCGCTCTTTCAAATTAAAACTCCCGACGTTTTCAACTCACGCATGACAGTACATTCCCAGATCTTTTGTTAGAACGCTCTCTTCAGCTTGGAAAGGGTTACCTCGCTTAGTTGTTTTCGTCAACGAGGATACTAGGACACACTATTTGAAAACAATACACAAATGAATCCTGCTCTTGCAGGTGTGAACTCAAAAAATGTTTGCGATTTAAACATTTTATAAGTCACCTGATGAGAAAACGAATCAACTGTTTTGAATTCATATGGGATTACACTATCGGCGGATGTTTAAAATTATCTGGCATTCATGGAACCACTGAGTGTAGTAAACTAGTACAAGAGAAAACATGAGAATGACAAGATTGCTGGATTGCCGAATCGCTCTCTCGATATTTCGGCTCTCTAAATACTTGTTGTTCTTCGAAACATAAATAAAACAAGTATTGGTTGAATCTTTCTTTCTGTTTGGAGGAAACGAACCACAGACTAATCCGTCTCCTGGAAGTTGAACTCTTTGTAGATAATTTTGCCGAATTATCAAGGTCTGTCATGTGATCATCCAAACTTGTGGAGCGTCATTCAAAATACACGAGAATTAACCAGATGGTTAAGCTTCTTCTCCGATAAGGTGAAATGTAAATAAAATACAATTAAAGGGAATATGTGTCTCATTCAGTGTTCACCACAGTAACAGCTGCTTTCGTTCGCTTCCACGTGCATGCCAAAGTTCGATTATGCATGCGCATAGTTTTCAAGAATAGTGAAACTAAACACAAATATAATGCATGGACTTGCTTGCTGTTACAATTTAAGAGAAGTTCACATAATGAAAAGACTCGGCCACATGTTAACGTTAATCCCCACCCCTTAGTTTACCCCTAATCCTACCGTCTTTAAGCTAAACCAAACTCCACTGAACATTACCATTTTACACCTACACCTCTTCGCCTCTAAAGGGCGGTGCACACACACGAAAGCAGATGCATCTTGTATTGTTGCGGGACCGTGGATTTATTTATTTATTTCTTCTTCTTTTTTCGTTTTTTTCTTTTTGAGTGAGCTTGATTGTGAAATAGGTTTTGTTTCTGCACTTTCAGTGGATTTTCAAACAAAGCTTATACTGAAGGAGGGTCTTTATTACCTCCACTTTGATCGAACAAGTTTGTAATCAGATTAAGTCTAGTAAACTAATATAACAGAAAATGACAAACTTGCTGGTTTATCGAATCGCTCTTTAAATACACTTTCACGCGATTTTCGAAACATTGATAAAAACAAGTAAGGGGATAAAATGATCGCTCGAAGTGGTTGGGGTCGGGGGGGGGGTAAAGTTGTAGCTGTAGCAGCAAATGAAGGGGTCGTCCTTTCTCTATATAGCCTACACAATAGATGAAATACCCTATGAATAGGTTGGTGCACATGGACACGAAGAGGTGGGATAGTGACGCCTGCACCTGCGATCAAAATAATGTCGTCACAACATGCTTAAAATAAACATGGCGGTTAGGTATTTGGTCAGTGGAAAATTAAAAATGTAAGTATACATTTTATTTCTTAAATTTTTTATTGTTACATTTTTTTTTAAAAACCACAGAAAGCTGAAACGTTTGGAATTTTAATTGAAGAAATATACATTGTTCCCTTTAAGTCTTATCTACAAAGGTGTGAGTTTATCACGTGTGACCCTTACTAGGTTAATGTATAAAATTGTAAGTTTCTGTTTATAAATTGTTAATAGAGATTGTCGTTCTTCGTGTCAGTACGTCTGGAATCATATCAAAAGGATTACATCGTAAGTACCCAATCAATTCCATAAAAAGTAATTAGAGTCTGTTTTTATCTGTGTTAGAGAAATCGAAAATACATATAGGCCTCTTTTGTTGTCATTATTATTGTTGTTGGTAAGTTGTTTTGTTTTTTCTGTTATTGTTGCTATTGCTCTGGAATAATGGACGAAAAAAGCCAAACGGCAAACATTGAAACAGACAAAAGGGGAAACAAAACCTGAACCGCTAAGTATTTCAAATCAGTTAAATGAAAGAAACTGAAATGTATTAACACTTTATAATTTGCAAAGGCTATAGGACCGTGTACATCAAAGTACAAGTAGGACAGCCTTATTTAAATCCATGCAGGTCTATGTTACTATGGCGACATGACGAACATATTTTTTTCTCACCGGGCGATGTATATGAATGACACGCTAAAGGCTAAGACACGGCCATAGAATGCTTCAAAAGTGTGATGAAAGTCATTGAAACGTGTAGTGACAACTTCAGCATGATATATAAAGTTCATTTAAACCTTATTTTGTTTTTTATTTTTAATACAGGCCATCTTGAAACGATGAAATATTCATGTTTCTTCATCCTCGTTGTCGCAGCTCTACAGGTAAACTGCTGACGGCACATCCAACATCTCATTTATATCATTTAATTATTATAAATAATATGTGGGGCGAAAAGCGAGATCTTGGAGTGATTTTGATCTAAAGCTTGATGCAAGTAGTTACTAAAATTCCGTATAAATGTATATGGATAAGCTTGACTATTTAATAAGTAACAATTTAAACAATTCAGTAATATACTGTTTTGTTTTTTATCGCGGGATTGAAAGTTCTGGGCGAAGAAAGGCTGAGAATCTATATCTATATCTTTATCTTAGCATAATATATCATTTTGAGAAATACTCGAGTAAAGGTTTCGTAAAATCGCGAAAAAGCAGAAAGTTTTCTTAACGTTCAGTACAGGCCTAAGATATCAATACGTGACCGTTATGACCCTATAATGACTTTCCCAACTCTGGTCGGTGTCAGTGTTGAGCGTAAGTTGTTATATTTATGACCAGGGGAATGGGTTTCAGAAGGAGTGGAATAGAAGCAGATGGGATTGTCCTCTGATGCACAATCTTTCAATCACTTAGAATTATTCATAGAATGCTGAACGCCGAGCAACTTGTTAAACCCGTTCTGTGTCATTCCGCGAATCAACGATTCATGACATTGCATGCACCCTTAGAATTTCATTTTTTTTGTAGTTCAGTGACCAGTTTTTATGGGGGTTGCGGGGATGAGGATGTCTTTTACTTTATTTTACTTTACATTACTTGTTTACGAAAGATTATTAGTAAGGTTACGTATATACTATTAGTACATGGGTATCGAGTGCATATTTGTACTTCCATGATAAGGATATAGGTAAAGAAATATAAAAATAAAAGGTTGTAAATCACACAGCTATTAAAGTTCAACATTCTTTGATCTGTTTCCTTTATAGAGTTGTTTGCTTGCAGTGAATGGTAAGTTGCTTTATATACATCAAACTCGAAAGTATCCGTGTTTTGCTTGAAAACAAGTTTGTAACATCTGCATCGCTGGACAAGCGTGTTAGTTAGAGTTCCTTTATAGAGAAAAAGTATCAATGAACTCTAGTGTTGGTATACCTTTATAGCGCCATCTAATAACGCAGTTTACATATTCATCCATTTGAACAACTCAACATGTTAACAGTTTGCACAGGTAAATTCGGCAAATAATTGAAGGCATGATTAAAACTTAGAAGAAACCATAAAATTACAAATAAAAGTAATCTATCTAATTAGCTATCCTGTAACATACATGTTACAAATTTGTGCATGAATCACACATTATCACATGATCGTGACCTGACCTTAGAGGTCATCTTCACTGAGGATAAAAATGTTAGAACGTTTTTCAATAGTTTTCTGCTGGTCCAAACTCTTAACTTTGTTCCCAGTCATATAAAGGGAAGTATAGCTGGGGTGGTGGGGAGAGGAGAAGAGAGGGTAAAACTAAAAACTAGATGTCTCAGTGACCGAGGAATGATACTCTGAGGTTGACTGTAAATGGGTGCAAAGATTCACAAGATGTGACCATTAGTGGTCTTTCTATAGCAGATGAGGAAAGTGTAAAAGCAAGGTTTCATTTGGCACCATGAAACATGCTAAACAGAACTGCTACCCTGAAAGCGTGTCACGCTGGTACATTCCATTTACCCCTCCCAACAGTGGCGGAGCTAGGGGTATTGGTCAAGGGGGCGAGAATGGTCTGTAGGGGCGCTTCCGATACTATCTAAGCGGAGCGCCACCACGAGTTGGCGCGGAGCGTACCGAAATTTTTGAGTAAAGAAACTCCCTAGATCGCCGGAAATGACCCTTTCCGGGCCTTGCTAATTTGCAGATAAACGAAGAATAAATAGGTGTCATCGCCCAAAAAATGTGGCTATTTTAGATGAGAGCGCAATAAAAAAGTCAATAATCGCGAATAAGTAAAAAGTGGTAAAAAGCTGAAAAGGGCGCCAGCAGTCCATTTGAGTCCGTCGGGGGGGGGGGCATTCGCCCCCCTGACTGTATGGACGCTCCGCCACTGCCTCCCAAACCCCTCCCAACCCTTCATTTCCCTTCAAAACCAAGGAATAATTTAAAAGTTGCACTTCTAGAACAGTTTATAAGAAAACATTTAGAGACGTTACATTTATTGTACTTCAATTTGTAGACAATGCTGATAAACGTTTAGGTAGCATGGCTAAATAACACATTGGCATACATACTAAATCATCAAAGTACCCTTATAGAGGATCTTATTAGGTAAATGCTACCTTGTATAGTTTAACAATGAGAGCCCAAAGTTATAATCACCTATCAACAAACATCTTTACTCCCCAGTAAGCAACTTTACAACGCAGCTCTTTGAAGGCATAAAGTGGTCTAAAATTGCATGAAGGTTCCCCAAATTTCCCTCGCCCCTATTCACCGCCCCCCCCCCCCCCACTAAACCCCAACAAAAAAATAGAAATTCTCCTGTTTTCCTCCTTTTCATGAAGGGGAACATTTGAACGGACTGATATTTTAGACTCGTGGAGTACGCCACCTTAACTGTCTTAACTACAATTATCTATGACTCATTACATTTCTAAATATTAATCACTTTCTTAATACGATTTATCAGGCTGTCCAAACATCGTATCTCGTTCGGAATGGGGAGCCAGATCACCCAGTGGATCAACGTTTATGTCAACCCCAGTAGACTATTTCGTGGTACACCATACCGCGGGAGCATCGTGCAGTGATATCTCCTCATGTAGCAGTGTTATGAGGGGTATCCAGGTAATGTATAAGAATAATTCATGTTTGTACTCCTTCATATAAGATGGATCTCACGTTGGGAGTGCTGTTCCTAGGGTTTCAGTGGCCCTGGTTCAAGAGTGAGAGCTGGGACCTTCACCCTTTATATTTATAAAATGCACTTGACACAAAAGCCATAACTGATATAAAACCACCAAGTTCTGTTTGGCAATCTAACTTGACGAGTAGTTTTCATCCATTGGTTCAAAAGTTCACACACCCACCCCACCCCATGCATAGAAAATCCTGCGTACGAATCTGCCAATCATCTACACTGATAAACTCTCCAACCTAGCACCCTTAAATAGAGACTGGGACCACGTGATCATGACGATGGCTTGTCTAGTGAAGTATAAAGATTAAAACAAAACGAGAATAGGTATGTTCCGTGCTCTGGTTTTATGACGTCATACCCATACGCTTCAAATCAAATATTATGAACAGGTCAGCGGCTGAGATGAGACATTGGTGTAACCTCAATTGTTTATATATTTCTCAAATTTAACTCTTTGTGAGAAAGTTGACGTTTATTTCTTCAGAACTATCATATGGATAGTAATGGCTGGTGGGACATTGGATACAACTTCTTGATTGGTGGAGATGGTAATGTGTATGAAGGGCGTGGCTGGGACACCACTGGTGCCCATGCTGGTGTTGCTGAATATAACACCAACTCAATCGGTAAGACACCGTACATCAAGTACGTACAATTAATGGCGATGAGATGTATAGGTTAGGCCCTGGAGAAAATGGTCACCACCCAACCCTCTTTTTTCTTAATAATAATATGAAAATATGAATACACTTGTATGTTTTCTTTATGCCGTATAATCCGGAGCTCTCCGATTGACCTCGGATCCAGGACTGTATAGTCCCCTGATCCCCAAAATGGAAGAACTCTGTTTTTGAAAGAGGCCAGGATGACCACTCTTGGTAGTGACGTCACTCTTTACAATGAGTGGCATGATTATTTAGCTATAAGACATATACTATAGTGCTTTCACTCTGTATAAGAGCTGAATTTGTAAGAATTACTACTCTCAGGAAATGAATAAATTCACTCCTTTATAAAGATCATGGATCAATTAAATTGGATGGTTTAAGATTTACTCTAAATATGGGACATTATAGCTTCAAGCCAACACTGAATCGAAATTTGTTGACCGGACTCTATGACGTCATCGTATAAGTAATGTCGCCCAGGTCAGTGAAGAATATAAAACCAAAATTATTGTTATCATCTTTCGTAATAATAATGATATATAGTAATGTTAAATATATCAAATTAAGCGAATGGATGCAGTAATCAATACTCATGATCAATAATTAATTAATTAATCAATAAATGTTCCATATGTGTTTCTCTTTGTTAAAAACACAGGAGTGTCCATGATGGGTGAGTTTTCAAGTAGTATGCCTACACAAGCGGCTCTACAGGCATTGGACGACTTTGTGACCTGCGCCATTACGATGTAAGTATGTATTGTGTGCTTTCACGAAGTTCAGTATCAAAATCATATTGTACATATGAGGTACATAAAAAGACTTATAAATGTGTGTAATGTGATGGGGTGTGATGGGCGTGGGATAGGGGGTGAGGGTAGGTGCTACCTATCCTTAGAAATGTTACCATTTACAAATATCATTACTATCTTACTTTATCATTTCAGGGGCAAGTTGGTGCCTGACGTATACGCCGTCCTTGGACACCAGGATGTTAAGAGCACATCATGTCCAGGAACATTGTTCTACCTTGATCACGTGCAGCAGATGACCAATTACGTGAGTGTATTTTCCGACAGGGGATTTAGAATGTCTAACCCCTCCCTCACCTTTAATATCATATGCAAATCACCTCCAATTCACTACATGAGTGTCTCGGTTGAATAATCTTATCAATGAATGACGTCATGCTAATTCCTCTCCAAGACTATCACTTACAAGAACTCACCCTGCAATATGACGATGTCATTGAAGATAGGAACGTTTGTTGGCAATGAGGTTATCAGACAAAAAAAGGATGGCGCCATCACCAAATTGATTTCAAGAACCTTGTTGCGTCCTTTGTTGTCATTGATGTTCTTCGTAATGGTTGTTTTGTTTATTAGCACCTGCTTTGTTTTTTTATTCTTTTTTTTCTTTTTTGTGGTTTTTTTTCCTTTGTTTTCTCATATAGCCCATATAATGAGGGTTTGCTTTTGTTTTTAGGTTTTCTTTTTCTTGAAGTTTTGAGTTTATTGCCTTTTCGTTTCTTTTTTTCATTTTTTTCCAACTAACCTGGGCCACGTTTTAAACCTTTATACAGTTTTTGCTTTTCCTTCTCAGTTTTGTCCCTAGAAGTTTTAAAATGATCTTATGGGATTTAAGTTGAATTTATAATAATGTTTTCCCCATCTTTTTCCCTTCTTTTTAGAATGGCCCTGCCTTGGAAGAATGTATTCAGTAGTTGTGAAGAATCAACAGCTCATGTGCTTCAAGTACTAAAATGATGGAAATTAAAAAAAAAAAATTAAAAACTTGTGAACCTATAATTGGTCTTACATAACATATAATGCATTTAATAAGTTACACATGTAAATTTCTGAAACAATCTAAAATTATATGTTATACCAATCAAATTCATTTCTTTTTTCTTTCTTTCCGCAAAATCTCATTTTGCTTTTCTTTTCAAATCAATTCAGAGGGAAAGCATGACATACAAAGGTTTACGAAGCCATGTTGAAAGTTGATAGCATAATTAATGTGACCTCGATTCGAGAAGCATTGTCATTAACCTCATTATTAAACAAGTATGAAGATCCAGATCTAGATAGGAAATAAATCATCGATTATGATATTTTTTATTCATTGTAATATTCTAGACATAAATATAAACTCTCTTGTGAACGATTTCTTCCATGTGTGATATTAATAAACTCGGTTAATAGCTCTCGATGGAATGACGCAATCAACGTTACATAGTCTATTCTATACCATGATTACATAAACGAGGTTGAACTGGAAGCCAAGAGCACAGTCGGCTTCACAGTATAGAGGCCTATAAGGGTTTATATTAGTCTGTTTTTATTTTAAATTCTAGTAACTAAATGAAAACATCTTCTTTCAACTAAAACAACAGAGCACCATTGATGAGTGGCATTCTACATTATACGTCCTTGAATAATAAGTTGTAATGAATCGTAAACACATCATTCGAGACATAGTGTTATGCTGTATCTGAGGAACCGACCTATATATGTGTGCTAGACCGTGGAGCCATTACGTCATAGCTCTATGGCTATAGACTAACAAGTACAGCCACTTTCACACTCAGATATTCATTTCTGACATGCAGATAATTTGGTGTAACATACATCAATATCAACCATGCATAACACACTGATGTTCAATTGCAACACGTTACTATTGTTACGTTACAAGCTGATATAAGTTCTGAAATTGTTGAAACAAAATGACTCCGTCCACGAACACCGGTATATAGGCTTAAACGCTTTGTTTCAGGTAGAAAATAATGTTGCTATTATTCTTGATATGCTGACATTGCGTTGTGGCATGTTGATATTATTTCTGGCATACTTATAGCAAAACATAACATATTGATTTTAACGTTGGTATGCTACATGCTCATATTTGCTCCTAATATTGTGAAACAGATGGCGTTCCGTATGTGTGTTAGAACCTGGTCGCATTATTCTATAGCGCATGTTATTAATTTGCTTAGATTGATTTGATTGATTGATTGATTGATTGATTGATTGATTGATTGATTGATTGGAAGATGTGGTGCTAGTTACGATGTACGTATCATGTTTACGTGCATAGTTTAGGACAAACTTTCTTTTGACTGTTGAACTTATTTAATGTTGTACATGAATGTTGTACTCTGTCGTGTCATGTGACTGAATACAACATCTGGTCGAGTCACATAACAAACATACCAGCTTTATATAAATAAAACTGTAGTCAACAACTTGTAAGGATTAAAGTAATAAACAAGAAGGAAGGAAAGAAAGAAAGAAAACTCAAAACAAACATCATCAGATTTCCGACAATGTGCGGTATTTTAGTCACTTTATAAAATGTTGAATGACCGAAATTGTAACCGTGATGAAGTAACAAAGTAAACAAAATAAGTGACTGGTCGTCCTGCTGTCTGAATTATTAAAATAACTTTAATCTGGAAAATACATGATTTCCCATATTATTATTAGGTGGTGATGGTAGGCTAGGGATGGTTTCCCATATTATAGATGGTGATTGTAGGCTAGGGACGGCTTCCCGTGTTATTAACTTGTGTTGATTGTAAGCTAGGGATGGTTTCCCATATTTTTAGGTGGTGATTGTAGGCTAGGGATGGTTTCCCATATTATTCGCATGACACGTAACTAACTTGCTTAAAATAACTTCAGACTAATTAGTGAGCATGTAGGTCATACAATTCTGAGCTGTGTTGCACTGGAGGACAACATTTCCCCTCCAAAAGGGTATAGTTTTATGAATGTATATATATAAAGTGTAACTTAGGTGTTAGCTTTTAATTTCTATGATGGTCACGAAAGAAACATTGGTTGGAGCAACAATATTAAAAGCAATAGAGAACCAAACTTTCATTGTACCTACAGTAAAACAATGGGAGGGTATAGGCCAGTATAGGGTGCACGAGCCTAAGGTTTTAACGGCCAACATACCCGATAAGCACAAGATTATGGGTCGATGTTTTAGGCTATCCGTACCGCACTCTTTCGTGGGCAGCCTATTAAGAACCCCTGGTATAAATGAATGCAGGTGAGTCATACCTTTTTAAGCACCAATCCTTATCTTAGAATTGAATTCACTCAGGGCATATGCGCATGCGTTATAAGGAGGAGTCTGATCAATATCTATGTGAAAGCGCCGTAAGAGAAGAATATTCTTGTCTTCGATTCTACAGGAAATATACGGTAACTTTATTCTGTTCTGTTTTACTTTTGTTTTTGGTTTCGATGATAATCGTAACCTTTGCATTCATGATGGCGTATGTGCGTGTGTGTAGGGGGGGGGGTGGGTGCGTTTGTGTCACCCAGCTTGGAAACACGATATCTCAAGAAGGGAAGGTCGGACCACTCTCATATTTGGTGTGTAGAAGTACCACATTGGGTACAAGAAGCTCATTGTTTGGTGGAGGTCAAAGGTCATTTGGCGTCACAGGGATAAAATTGTCAAAACCATGTTTGGCACAATATTTCAATAAGGACAGATGTCATATTAGTATGTTGATATATCTATCACACTTAGTACAAGAAGCCTGATGTTGAGGTCAATGGTCATTTCAGGACAGCCTGTGTCATTGTGAATTTATTTTTTGTCACATCACACTGCTTTTTACTGTATTACTTAGATCAAGTATGTTGTACACCCTCTTTATACATTACGTCAGATTCATGAAGAAAACTGCTCATGTTACATCATCGAAACCACAATGTTTTTTGGCATTCTGGTTATGTATAAAGTTAAAATTATAATCTCATAGGTTTGTTTTAAAACGTAAATAAGGCTATACCTACAGACACTTTGGTTGTTCCGTGAGGTAACACGTTAACATGCCGTATTATTGCAACCTGTATTGCAGGCCTTTACATAAACAAACAAGCCAGGCTTCGTCTTGAAATGGTTACCTGTTGGCTTGTAGTTCCATTAACTTTAAGCAGGCAGAGTTTAAGTCATGATAATATCTAAAACCTTTTAAACAATTCTTTCTTTTCACATGTATTGCCTCCCTTTAATTAAATATGTTGTTGATGAAATTTCCCAATCTAATAAACTTGTGGATATCGTTGTTCACAGACTCTGAAAACAATGCTTATACGCGCCAGTGATTAATCCATAAATAACACGAATTAATACTAATATCTAGCATAAAGAGCTGTGCAATGAAGAGAAACTGTTTTATCGTTATTCCGTGACAAAACTGAAAATTTTATCTTGTTTTTAGTTAAATAAGTTGTTGAGAAAATGTCCCAATTTGAACAGACCGTGAAAAGCGTTTCTCAGAAAGCTCTGATAAACAATGCGTAGATGTGCACCAGTGATTAAACATGATTAAGCCATAACAATACTTACTTATTTAATCTAGTACTAAAGACGAAAGAGGGCTAGCCTCAATAATGATAAGGCCTAATGTTCTTTTTATCGTTTTTGCGAAAGTTGCGTGACAAGTCTGGATTCCTGATTTTGATTTTCTGATTAACAATGCAACATGTAACAAGAAAAAACAAAAAACAATTAAGCACCAATTAGCACAGTTGTATTGTGTATTATATCCTCTGGTAAGGTGAGGAATGAATCAGTTCTAAGCGAGGATTTCTGAAGTCAGCAACGAATCGAAAAAAGATATTTCAAGTAAGTTCTACCTCTCTCTTCTTTCCCAAATTCTCCTTTTCAGAATAATGTCATTATTATAAATTGCAACTGTCGGTTAAACTAAGGGTACCTGCAGGCGTAGGTGGAATAATTTTATTGATATGATATCAAATTAATTGAGTAATATTTAATATATCTTATTGTATGTTCAATGACCCCCCCCCCCCTGTCGGTTAAACTAAAGGTACCTGCAGACATACATGGAAATATTTATTCATATGATATAAAATTAATTGAGTAATATTTAATATATCTTATTGTATGTTCAATGATCCCCCCCCCCCCTCCCTTCCCCATCTAAGAAGAAAAGGGAGAGCACAATATGAAGTAATATAACAGTGCCTAAGAATAACAAACTTTATTACTATTGAATTAAAAGCAGTTGTTATATGGATTAATTATTTCTGTAGTACTTGACGTAAAACGTCAATAATTTTACGTCAAATGAGGCAGAAAAAGTTGAAATCGTTTTAAAAATTCGGATTCGCGTCTTCCCTTTAAAATAAAACAATAGCATGCATGACTTTCTAAGATTCGAGAATATTAATTTTATTTATAATGACTCACGAAAATTCATGTGAAGACTTATTTAGCCATGCCATTGTCTTCAATTTAATTATTAATAAGATTACTGACAATCTTATTTTGAGTAATTCGGATAACTGCTGCCAAACAGAAGAAAAACTGTTTTTTTTTTTGTTTAAATTATTATTTGTTGCTGCGTGATGAATTAGTCTGAGGAGAATAAATCAAGTTTAAGGTTTTCGAGTTGTGGAATAACGCCCCTGTAAATTTAAGCAAAATATAAGGAAGCCTCTAATCTGATGCATATTATTAACACATCAACCAATTACTTTTGCATTTCCTTAAAGATTGTTTAGATATTTATACTAAGACATTACCATTCCAACGTTTGCATCATTTCTTCCATTTTTATATATCCAGATTTTTGGAGAGAAAAACATGTCTCTTTCAATTGTTTTGTTATTTGCCTTGGCAATTCATCAGGTCAGTACAAATATCTATTAACTCTCAAATTTGTCTCAAATAAGTCGACTAGAGAAAAATGATAATTATAATCAAAAGGACATAAATTCCAGAGAATAAAGAATACTTTTGATGTAAGAAATAACATATATTAAAGCATCTTGTAGGAATAAGAATACAATTCCTGCATTACGTTTCTTATTATATATATATTGATCATATATTGATAATTGAAATTAATACAATTTGTACCATAAATAGTTGTAATGTAATAGTTGTGCAATGACAGCAAAATGTTTTGTTTTTCTTGACTTTAACTTCATTATTTTTTACCTTGGATTGGATAGGGTCCCATCTTTGCTTTATGGGGGGGGGGAGGGGGTATGGAGGATGTACTTGTTAAAGAAACCATAAACAAAGTGTGTACAGCTATGACATCACACGTGTTGGCTTCAAGTTCCCTTTTGGTACAAAACATGTCAAATTCAAATGTTATCATCTCGAAAACGATCACAGCAATAAACTGCAATTTCACCAGAATGCTAAAATATTTCACTTTTTTGAAATGACTGGTTTGGTTCAGAGTCTAAACGAAAGTCTTTGGGAATAATTATCGACAAAACAAAACATTATTGGATGATCATCATTTTGCCTCGCTGTTGAAGAATGTTCGATTCCCGGGTGGCAATAAAGTCCATTGTCTTCACTATATAGACCTCCTTTATTTTCAATAATCAAGACAATGTAGCATGGTTTAAGCATTATTTATTTGCCG